>CM069909.1:66739102-66986379 GCA_036172215.1 Camellia granthamiana
GATGCGCCGAGCCCGGTGCATGTAAGACAAATGTATGGATGCACGCATGCAGTCATACTGTATGCTAATTTAAACATGCCCTGATCTACCATCATAAGCGGGTAAATAAAAGGGAAGAAAGAAGTGGGGATTGGAAGACATGCACACACACGCACCCACACTTATTACAGATTCGCCCTCGCCCGGAGGGACCAAATAAATATTACAGATAATTAACCTACAAGCTAATTAAATATTACAGGCCATCTAATTAGCTAAGCAAATTAACTAATCTAGGGAAAACAGTAAACCGCCTCGGGAGGAGAGCCTGATGCAATGCATGCTCGGTCTTGCTCGGAAATGCACTGCCATGCGCAAGCTGCCTCTGTTTTCCCTCTTGTATTCCTTCGAAGGCTTCCAAAGCCTAAGGGTTGCCTCTCTGAGCACTGTGCAGTACCACCGGCTGGGGAGAATGGCCACCAGCCATAGGAGATGTTCGTCGGCTGAGAATGAATCCATCGGCCACCAATTGTTTGCCGGTCGGCACTCTGTGCAGTCGATCGGCAAAAGTTCCTACAGAACCTGCTTGACAGCAGCAGAGGACAGAGCTTTGCATGGCAATGCAATTCAAGCCATATATGCACCAATCATGTCCCTTATCATATTAGTGACTCAAAGGGACATGCTCCTTGGTTCTCGGACCATCAATCGTGCATTTCCATGTGTGATGGCCCAAGGGACCAAGTGTGCACATTTTGATGTCAAATGCAATGCAAACCAACAAACCAAAGGGGCCCAATTCCTATCACTAGATCAAGGAACAAGGCATGCATGCATGATGCAATGCAACCTAGGCATATGAACTAGCATGCAACATGGACAATGTAATGTATACATGCAAGCATGTAAGCAAACGTGCAAGGTAAGTATGAAAACAAGCATAGGATGGACTTAAACATGATTTAGGCAGCCTTAAATAGACCTAAAACAGTGGCCAAGATGCTGTGAAGTGAGGACTAAACACACATACACACATGCACATGTTAAAAGGCTAACATTCAAGCACAAAAGGGGGAACTCTCAAGCACACTTGAAAGAGGCATAACATGGACTAATGGCATGCGAGGTAAGCATTGAAAATCATGTTACAAAAGGTGCTAAGCCAATTAAACAAGATAAACAAGGCATGCAAACAAAGCCAAAACCCAAGACAAGCCAAGAGGCTTAAACCGAGACTAAGTCCACCAAGCCTCACAAGGCTAAGAGGACTTAAAACAAGTCTAAGGCAAGCCTAGACAACACCTAAGGGACACCTAGATGACATCTAAGTGGCTCAAATTCAAAGGGTATGCACAATGGCCAAAACATGGAGCATGCAAGACAAGCATTCAAAGCTTCAAAGAGGCATCCAAGGCAAGCATACAAGCATGTTAAAGGGACTGAAATAACATGGCAAATGGTCCCAACCCACTAAATTAAGGCAAGGATGCATGCTATACATTCACACACTTAAGGCCAACAAACCAAAAATGCAAAGGGGCTATACTAAGCATGCCAAAGTCGACCCAAAAAACTAAGGACAGACCTCAAACATAGCAAAATAAGCACAAAAGCTTCACAAAGCCAAGCCTAAAACATGCTAGAACAATGGTTTACAACCTAAGGCATGTTAAGGCAACAAAATGGCATTACAAGGCATGTATGCTAAGCAAGCATGGTGTACCAAAACCAACATACAACAATGCTATTTCATGGCAAAATAAGCATAAATAATAGCCAAGGCATGGTCCACATGAAGCTTAGTTAGGTGCTCATTAAAGAGGCAAAAATGGCCCTTTTCAAGGACAATAAGGAGAGGGGGTGGCCCTCTCCTTCTTGGGACTTCAAGGCACCATCCTTACCACTGAAATCCCTCAAGATTTTAGTGGTGAGGAGGCCCAAACACCAAAGTCCCGGAGCTCACTGAAAATAGCACAAAATGGAACCCCTCAAGGCTTAAGAGGGGTCAAACACCTCCAAACCACAAAGCACTCTAAACAAACTATTTAGAGGGCCCAAAAATAGAACTTTTTTATATTATACACTAAGCTCAAAAACAGTTCTAAGATAGGCAAAAATAGTATGCAAGAATGGGGTAAAAAGGAGCAAGTTTCTTACCCTTGTAGAACCTCTTCAACAATGGTGGACCAGCTGCTCCCTTGAGCTTAAAACCACCCAAGAACCTCAAGAACAGACCTCTGGTCCTTCAAAAACTAAGAAAAGGTGTAACACTATGTGTTTGTGTGCAATAGTGAGCCTAAACACACACAAATACAAGAGAATGAGAGATATAGATATAGGATAGATACAAAATCCTAAACCTAGAACCAGAGCTCCCTCTAAACTTTTCTAACAAATCTCCAACCCTAAAGCCAAGAGAGGAGGGCTCCTCTTATAGAGAAGCCAATCTTGTAAAGCTTACTCAAGAAGCTAACAAGGAAGGCCATCCCTCCATACACGTGTATGGAGGGGAACAAAATGCCATACAGCTGTATTAAAATATCTACAAAAGCAGATGAACAGTAGTCGGCTGCTCAAAATTGCCATTTTGACAAAATGGACTACCGACCGGCAACAAAGAATACCGACCGGCAATATACATTGCCGATGGTAACAAAACATCAGCCGGTGGCCTCTAGCCATGGCCGGTGATGTGTGGGGATGCCTCACAAGGCATTTCCTGCCCCTCCAAGGCAAAACACAAGTGTTTGGTGCACAACCAGACACTAAACAGTCGAGTTCGGAGATCCTGGGGCAAGGCACGTAGCCGAGACCTCCGGGAACTCCAAATGAACACAAACATGGATGATCACCGGGTGTTCAAATGGTGACGTCCAAGTCTTGAGGACGGTCAAAAATGGGGTGTCTACACCTGAAAATTTAGCCTTTCCGAGCCATCCAAGTTGGCAATCCAAGTTGTGAGATTTTGGACAAGAAATTCTTCCATTTGGTGTAAATCAGAGCTGAAATGAGGAAAACTACGAAGCTGAGGCTTTTGTAGAAGATAAGGTGTTGAGTGGAAGACAGGTGTCAACATTCTGGAGGTTCTTGCCATTTTTGGCCGATCGGCCAAAAATAGTGCCGACCGACCATCTTTTTTTGGCCGATCGGCTAGAAATGTTGGCCGATGGCCATTTCTTGTGGCCGATGACCTTTCCCTTTGGCCGATGGCCTCTCCCTTTGTTCTATGAGCAGTCTATATGTTGAATATGCTGAGAATTTGTAATTGGTACCACTTCCAATGCTTTCCGGTGATGATTTTGCGAAGTCGCGCCTGTGTTACTTCAATTTATTTATCGAGTTGTTGTACATTTTCTTATCAAGTTGTATTTCATATTCTTTAAGTCTTTATTTTGCTTATCGAGTTGTGATTACACTTGGTTAGCTTGTCGAGTTCTTTGTTTTGCTTGTCGAGTTGTTTTGTCGTTAGTTGGTTCACTACCTGATTGATGCAATTTGAGCGTTTGGTTTTCAAAACAGAGTTCAATCTCATTTACATTGTTATGAAATGCGATGCGATGCATAGAATGTACAAATGTAACGCTTTTTGAACAAAACAGCTGTTTCATTTCATCATATCATCTTTTGCAAAAAGTACATAGTTTTGAGGAAAATAAAACCTGCCTGAGGCAGTACAATGTGCTTTAAACTACTAGCAAAAAGAAAAGTAAAGCAAAAAAGGAGAAAAGCAACAAAATATCTGAATAAAGCAGAAAAGAAAAGCAACAATGTCTAGATCAACATCAATCGTCTCAAGCACGGGAATCTGTCCTGGTCCTCTTCCTAGACGAGGGTCCAAGATCACCACCGCCAGCTCCGTAGTCCGAATCTGAGCTATCTCCAGCCTTACCCTGTGATGACGCTACCTTCTCGTCAGAATCATCAAGGGAAGGCTCCCGTGAACTGCTTTCAGCACGGGTGCGCCTGTGCCTACCTCGGCTGTAGATAGTCATCCCCCGCCTGTCTCCCCCTCCTCCTCGGGCAGGTACAAAAGGTCCAACCGGAGCACTCCCTATGGCCGGTATCTGGAATGGGACCTGAAAAGAACAGTGAGCAAATGCATCAGTTATGCTATGCAAAGCAGTGTATGAATGCCGTGAGCAGTGTATGAATACAGTGTATGAATACCGTGAGCAGTGTATGAATACAGTGAATGAATGCCGTGAGCAACGTATGAATACAGTATACGAATGCCATGAGCAATGCTGTGAGCAGTGTGTGAGTTGCAGTGTATGAATACCGTAAGCAGTGTATGAATACAGTGAATGAATGCCGTGAGCAGCGTATGAATACAGTGTATGAATGCCGTGTGCAGCGTATGAGTATAGTGTATGAAGGCCGTGGCTAGTGTGTGATTACAGTGTATCAAGTGTCATATTGATAATGTGATGTGTCAGATCAGAACGGAACAGAATTTGCAAAGTTTTCGAAACTGAGGTTGAAAGAACTTACCGGGATACCGTAGATGGTGAGCAGGTCTATGCTCCGCTGCAGCATCCCTATCACTGAGGCCGTTAGCTCCAAAGACTGTCTAGTGTACTCGATCGAAGCCTGCAAAAGTGTTGAGGTCATTAGTATTCTACGGGATATCAAATCAAATGAAATGACTATACAGAATGAAAAGTATGGTACATACTGGAGTTGAGCTGTGAACTCCAACAAGCTCATGATCAGTCGGAGGAGCAGCGATGGGTATCTGATACATCTCCCCACCCTGCCCTCGGCATGTCATAGTGGTGGGCAGCTCTGGCCACCCGACCCCCTGTCCTCTCCAAGACCCACTCCTGCTACCGGCCTGAGGTGCCCTCGGTGCTCTTGCTCCGGTCACTGGCGCTGCAGGTCTCTCTCGTTCAGCTCGGCGAGCACCGGTCAGAGGCCGCATCAGATAAGTTTGAATGAACTCAGCGTAGTCGCCCTCATCTCTGAAGGGGTCCAAGTCCCAGCCAATCGTGTAATCCATCATCTCCTTAAAGGTGTACCTCTCGGTATGCCTCATATGGAAAAGAGGTGGACTCGGAACTATCTACTCCGGCAAGCCGAGGGTCTGGCGTAGGAAGCGCTCGCCCAGGTACCAAGCCCGACAGACCGGGCCCTCCAGTAGAATCCTGAATCGGGCAGTCTCTTGAGTGCCTGCATACTGATCCCGCACTGCCTCTGGCAACAGAGCCCAAGGCTGCCAGGTGATCTGCAAATGATATACAATTTCTTATCTGCTGTTGAATGTACAATGTAAAGTGAAGCTTAAATGAACTGAAAAGTTTGAAATACCTCTACGGCGATGATGGTATCGAAATATCGCCGGAAGAACACGAAGGACTCCTGCAGCCTTCGCTCGCACCTCACATCGAAGCGGTGAAAGAACGGAACGCCGAGGGGGACCTCCACATCTGGCACTGGGGCAAGCCTAGGAAAGTAGGCATATACCCACAACTGTAGAGTGTAACAGGGCAAATATCAGTATGCTTATCAGATAAAGCAGAATGCAGAATAAAGCAGAAATCAGAGTACAGTCAGTGTAAAGCAGATTGCGTGTGTGTAGTGTGTGCAGTGTACAGCCAGTGTAAAGCAGATTGCGTGTGCACAGTGTGTGCAGTGTACAGCCAGTGTAAAGTAGATTGCGTGTGCACAGTGTGTGTGGTGTACAGATAGTATAAAGCAGAACTGTAAAACAGAAAGGAAAGGTGTACCTCCCAGGCTCGCCAATAGCCTCCAAGCAAATGTCCGCTGCGGGGAGAGGATGAACTCATATATCCATAAAGTGTGGCCAGGCCTGCGCCACCCCAGTCATAGCGGCGGATCCTGGTCACGTCCACCAGTGCACTCAGCAAGTAAAGGGCGACAGTGTTCACCCAGTTGGCGAAGAGTGTGGTCCCCAGTAAGAACATGATGAAACCGCGGGCGTACTGCTCCTCCTCCTCGCGAGTCATGGGCGCCTGAATCCTGAAGTGGTCCTCGAACCAAGAGTACATCACGAATCCGGGACGAGAGAGAGGAGGCCGATCGTCGAGCAGGTACATCTGGGCAGCGTCCCACTCATCCATATCAGTATCGAAGGGGATCGGATCACCCCCTACCCCAATGTCGATGAGCATCGAGAAATCGAAGGCAGTCATCGTCATCTCCCCTGTAGCAGAGAAGTGGAAAGAATCGGTGGTATCCCACCACCTCTCCACCAAAGCAGCAAGAAAGGGCCTACTCGCAGTGAGGCGCGAGAGTCCCAAGCAGAAAGTGCCGAAGCTGGCTTGGTCGACGATGTGGCGGACTGCATCGGGCAGCTCCATGTACCAACCACGGGCAACGGTGTTCCCATACCCCCGGAAGGCATGGGAATCTCCCTGTGTTCAAAACAAGCAGTTGCGAAGCAATGTTAGAAATACAGTTTTTGAATGCATTCAGTTGAAAATGCAGTGTGTGTGCATGTGTTCGAGTCTACATAGATATTCGGTGCGGGTGTGCTCACGATGAACTATAGCGTATGATGTATCAGTGTGTTTGGGTTATTCAGCTAAATATGCAGTGTGTGTGCATGTGTTCAAGATTACATAGATATTGGGTGCGGGTGTGCTCACGGTGAACTACAGTGTATGATGTATCAGTGTGTTTGGGCTATTCAGTTGAAAATGCAATGTGTGTGCATGTGTTCAAGATTACACAGATATTGGGTGCGGGTGTGCTCACGGTGAACTACAGCGTATGACATATCAGTGTATCTGGGTTAAGTAGTTAAAGAACAGAATCGACTATCGCAGTTAGATGTTCTACATTGTAGAAAATGAAACAGAAAATGAGTATACCTCAGTGGCACCGTAAGACAGATGTGACTCTGGCTCACGTAACAAGAGCTCCGGTGGCACGCCCCGCGCATAACTCCTAAAGTGACGGATGCCATCGGGAGGCAACACATGTATCGCCGACCTGTAGGTCGCCGAATCAAATGGTCGGATGCGAAGAGGCAAGAGCTCAACCTCAGGATCCATGTCCATCTCTGGGGGAGTCCCACTCCGTGGAATGTCATCTGTCATCTCAAGAAGAGTGCGAAAATGGCCGAGGATGCGAAAAATGGGCAAGAAGGCCAAAAGTCAACCCAAAAGTCAACCCCGAGAGGTGAAAAATGGAAGAAAAGGTCGGAGTGTGGAAAAAGGCACAAAGATCAAGATAAACTCGAGGGAAACAAACCCCAAGTGGTGGAAACCAAGAAAGGGACACCGAAATCGAGTTTCGTTCGGTTCAAAGTGTGTGAAACGGGAAGGGTCTCGCGAATCGGACAACCTGGGAGGCTCGAAAACAAAGGAAAAACACGAATCAAAGCGAAAAAAATCACCTAGAGAGAGGGAGAAATGTTTTTCGAGCTTGGAGAAGTGAGAATATAGGGTTTGGAACCCTATATTTAAAAGACCCGAGGTTAAATGACAAAACTGCCTCGAAATTGCCATTTTTGGCCGATCGGCCAAATTGTTAGCCGATCGGCTAAATATTTGGCCGATGAGCTCCTTTTGTGGCCAATGGATGGTCGATGGACTCCCCTTGTGGTCGATGCACCTCCCACACCCTTGTTTGGGTCTTTTTTTTTGGTTCATTAGCACCATCATCTCTCAAGACAGTGCAAGAAAGTACACTTTTAAAGCTTAACCGGCCTTCGTGTTGACCTCGAACCACATCTTCCGCGTGCTTTGCTTGATACGCACAAGACGTATCATTTTTCGTATCCTTTTGTATATTGCGATAATTGAGAATTGCTTTTGAATGTCATATACCTTGCGTTGTCTCGCATGTTTCATATGCATTGTGATGCATTTCATTACATGCGTTGTCTCGCATGTTTCATTTGCATTGTCATGCATTTCATAACTTGCATTGTCTTGCTCATCATTTGCATTGTTTTGCATCCCCTATAACCTGCATTATCTTGCTCATTATTTGCATTGTTTTGCATCCCCTATAACTTGTATTGTCTTACTCGTTATTTGCATTGTTTTGCATCCCCTATAACTTGCATTGTCTTGCTCGTTATGTGCATTGTCTTGCACCCCTACTAACTTGTGCATTGTCTTGCACCCCACTCACTAACTTGTGCATTGTCTTGCGCCCCTACTAACTTGTGCATTGTCTTGCTCCCTACTAACTTGTGCATTGTCCTACACACCCTACTAACTTGTGCATTGTCTTGCACCCCCTCTAACTTGTGCATTGTCTTGCACCCCCTACTAACTTGTGCATTGTCTTGCACCCCTACTAACTTGTGCATTGTTTTGCACCCCCCCCTCTAACTTGTGCATTGTCTTGCACCTCTTCTAACTTGTGCATTGTTTTGCACCCCCTCTAACTTGTGCATTGTTTTTGCACTCCCCCCCCCTAACTTGTGCATTGTTTTGCACTCCCCCACTAACTTGCATTGTCTTGCACCCATCTAGCTTGCGTTGTTTCACATACCATCTAACTTGCATTGTTTCGCGCTTCTCTTACTTACATTGTTATGTACATCTTTAACTTGCGTTGTCTCACATTGTTATACACATTTCACTCGCGTTGTCACGCACTTCTCACTTGCATTGCTATGCATGTTTCTAATGATATTGTACCTGTTAAGTTTCTTTCTTATGCAGGCACGATATTGTATGTATGGTTCATTTAAAGCTAGCGCAACCAGACGAACCAGACAGGTATTGTACGTACTCCGCGTGAGACGTAGCAAGAATTGTATAATTCTCTTACATCCTTTCTGCATGTAATGTAGTTTGTCTTTTTTTATTTGCTTGATTAAAACTGTTGCATGTTATGCTTCGTTACAGCTCCCTTTGCATGATCATAAGTTATGTTCGGCACCGTGCATGTCCTTTGCATTTTGCCCCCGCCCGCGGGCACATATCTTGCTATCTTATATGTTTGTCTAAGTCTTCGGCCTTGTCAAAGATGGGTCATCTCTGGGCTTTGACATTCACTCCCGTCATTTTTATGACTTTCGAGTTCTATCAAAGAGGGGCAACTGTAGACACCCCATTTTTGACCGTCCTCAAGACTTGGACGTCATCGTTTGAACACTCGATGATCATCCATGCTCGTGTTCATTTTGAGTTCCCGGAGGTCTCGGCCGCGCGCCTTGCCTCAAGATCTCTCAACTTGACTGTTTTGTGCTTGGTTGTGGACCAAGCACTTATGTTTTTGCTTTTGAGGGAAGAGGATGGCTTGTTGGCCATCTCCTCAACCCATCGGCTAAGGCATGAAGCCATCGGCCTTGTTTTCTTGCCATCGGCCAAAAGTGTTGGCCAATCGGCACTTTTTTTGGTCGATCGGCACTTATGTTGGGTCGATCGGCCATATTTTCTGGCTGAGCCCTATTCATCTGCTTTATGCAGATATTTTATGCCAGCTGTCATAGCTGGCATGCACAATTCACATCCTCCATACACGTGTATGAAGGGATTTGTTTCAATTGCTTAGCTTGCTCAACAAGCTTAGGAATTGAACTTCTATAAAGAGGGAGCTC
Organism: Camellia granthamiana; assembly: GCA_036172215.1. Lineage (NCBI taxonomy): Eukaryota > Viridiplantae > Streptophyta > Magnoliopsida > Ericales > Theaceae > Camellia > Camellia granthamiana. Next base: position 66,748,605 of record CM069909.1, read on the forward strand.
TTCCTCCCCTCTCAAAGGTTCAGAAAATTAGGGTTTGAGTGTTAGATGTAGTTTTGTATCTATCTTGCCTTGATTCTTCATTTTGTGCTTCAAAAGTGTCATTTTGTCTTACTATTGTACACAAACACCTAGTAGAACACCATCCTCTTGGAGCTGAGGTCCCTTGAGGTTGATTTCAGAGTTCTTGGACTGATTTAAGCTTGGAAAAGTTGCTGGAGTTGTGTTCTTGAAGGTGGTCTTCAAGGGTGAGTTCCTTGCTTTTAAACCCCCATTCTTGCTTAAGCTTTTAGACCCTTTTGCTTATTGTTTTAAGCTTGACTCTAAACTACAATAAGTTCTGATTTTTGATGCTTTAGATCTTTGTTTAAGGTCATTTTTTGGTTGGGGATCATCTACCCCCTCTTAGGCCTTATTTTAGGCCATCCCTTTTGGCCCTTGTTCTTAGCTTTGCATGACCTTTCTACCACTGAAATCCAGAGGATTTTCAGTGGTGGAAGTGTAGTTTTGAGGTCTTAAATAGGAGAGGGTCATCCCCTCTCCTTGTTGTCTTGTATGCTAGTATAAATGGCTTATATTGGTAGCATGTTTGTTTAGCTTGTTTTAGCTTCATTTCAGTATGTATAAGGCTTTATTTTTCCATGATACAACACTATTTTTGCTTGGTTTTGTCACTCCATGCATGCCTAATACACTTGTAGTGCAAGTCACACAAACTAGTCTTATATGCTTCATGTTTGAACATGTCTTTCTAGCTTATGTTGACTCCATTTCAGTGGGTTTTTGGTGTTGTTTTAGCATACCATAACTCTATTTTGGGTGGGTTTAGTTGGCTCTTACATGCTTCATGTACTTGTCTTGCAATCCTCTCATTTGCCTTAACATGCATCATGCCTTAACATGTCATTCTAACATGCTTTTGGCTTAACTTCAAGAAGCTTTTGTCCATGTTTTAGCATGCTCTAGCACTGATTTAGGTTGTTTTAGTCATGCATGACTTGCTTTGTATAGCCATGGTTCAATCTAGCTTGTTAGCTTTGAGTATTGAGTCCTCTAGCATGCTTTATTTGGACTATTATCATGATTTGGCATCATTTGAAATGTTATTTCAGTCCATGTTTCATGCTCATATACTTGCACTTATCACTCCTTTAATGCTTTAAAGAGTTGATGTCTTATGCCTCATGAATGGACCATTGTGTATGCCTCCTGAATGGACCATTGTGTATGCCTCCATGCTTAGGTCTTTGGGATGCCATCTAAGTGGGTTTTTGGTCTTGTTTTACCATGCCATAACTCTATTTTTCATTGGTTAAGTCATGCCATGTTTGGTTTTGATAGGTGTGATGTAACACCCCTTTGTAGCCTTGCATGCCTCATGCCTTTTGGAGTTGTATTCTAGCTTGTGTTGGCTAGTTTCGAGCATGTTTTTGGTCTTGTCTTGACCTGTATTGGGACTGTTTTGGATGTCCTTGGCCCTTTAGAGCTTGATTCTTGTGGCTGTGGTTTGAGTCCCTTGGCTAGCCTTAAGCTTTGGACTTTCTTGTATACTTTGCGTGCTTTGTTTAGTTGGTTTGACACCTTTCCATGCATGATTTCAGAGCTTACGATGTTTGTCACATGTCCATATTTGTCCCCTTTTAAGTGCTCTTGAAAGTTGCCCTCCTATGCCTACGTGTTGGACCATTTACATGTGTATGTTTGTTTTGCATTTTCATGCTTCCAATTCATAACTTTGGCCACTGATTTGGGCATGTTTGAGAGCTGTCTATTTTAGTTTAAGTCCATCTTTGCATGTTTGCATGCTTGTCCCTTGCATGTTGTCGCATGCTTGTTGCATACTTGGTGTATTGCATGATGTTGCATGTTTGAAGTTGTGTCGCATTTGGCATGCTCTTGTCGGGTTGCATTGCATGTTTGCATGCTTGTCCCTTACATGCTGTCGCATGCTAGTTCCATTGCCTCATGCTTAAGTTGCATTGCACTGTTTGTGCATTGCCTTGCCTCTTGATCAAACATGATAGAGGTTGAGGCCCCTTATGTGTTTTGTGCATTTCATTTCATATTGAATTGCACACTTGGCTCCTTTAGCCATCATGCATTGGAATGCCTGATTGGTGGCCCGAGGGTCGAGAGCCACACACCTTTGAGTCTTAAACATGATAGGGGGTGTGGTTGCAAATATTTTCTTACAAATGCATTGCCATGCTCTGTTTGTCCTCTGTTGCAGCAAAATGAGCAGTCAGCAGGAATAGATGGCCGATCGGCCATCTTCAGTGCCGATCGACTAACAATGTCTGGCCGAGAGCCTTATTTTTGGTCGATGACCTGTTTCCCTTGGCCGATTGCCTTATCTTTTGGCCGATGGCCTTTCAGAGTCTCCTTGAGGTGATTCAGAATCATCACAGAGAATTGTGCAGTTTTCAGAGGTGAAAAACAGTGCAAACAGAGGCAACATGAGGCATGGCAACGGATTTCTGAGCGAAGCCGACCAAACATGCATTTGTTCCTCTTCCCAAGGCCGCTTTACTGTTTTTCGTAGCTTAATTAATTTGTTAATTATTTAAGTGTTGTAATAATTAGTTGTAGCTAGTTATTCATTTGATTGTGTAATAATTAATTAGCTTGTTAGTTGATTAATTAGTTGATTTGTATTATTCTTTCGGACCCTCCTCTGAGAGGGCTAATTTTGTAATAAAGTGTGCGTGTGTGTGATGCATATCTTGCAACCCCATGTCTTTCTCCCTTTTACTTAACCGCTTACGATGGTTAGTTTTAGGGCATATTTCATTTAGCATCCTTATGCTATGCATGTTTGCATCATTCATCTGTACTGCATGCACCGGGCTCGGCGCATCATACTAACTGCATTGTATTTCAATTCCTACTTGAATACATGTATCGAATTGTCGCATCTCATATGCCATCTTAGAATAGCCGAGCCTATTCTAGTTGCATTTTGCCTATGTTGCATTACCCATCTTGACATGAATTAGGATCATGCATTGATTACTAACTAGTTCTTTGTTTTGGCTCAGAGTACGCCGTGAGTGTTTATGCTTTAGCATCTTGCATGTGTGTAAGTGTTGCCATAACAGCATGCTTGCCATGAGGCTAATGGCTTATGTGATATAACTGGCTGAATGCCTGTGGGTGAAGGTTGGATTACTTGAATTGGAACGATTCATTGAAATTCGTGTTTTAGCCTACTTGCGAGTAGCAAACTTCAAACCATTTCCAAACAAACGGATATGCGATGCTTTGTTCCAAATTAGGCGATCTAGTCTATACTTGTGTGTTGTGCACATCACATAGTAATTCTAGCTAATTAACCGGAATAAGAATGCATGTGTTTTAAAAAACAAGATATCATGCTTAGTACAGGCCGATCTTTGATCGGGCGAGCGGGGGTGCTCATTGCACCTTTCCCTCTCGTACCCAAGTCCCAAGCCGAGGCAACTTTGGTGATAACGGACACATGGCCTTAGGCACGAGTCAAGATTTCCTAAATTTTCCAAAATAAATATTTAGGCGACGACTCTGTATCTGGCAAAACAATCCATGTTTGGCACTTCTTTATAAAAATCAGTTTTCCAAAACGATTTGCCGGATTTGGACTCTTTGGTGATTTATCGGTCTTGCGTTATACTTTGCGAGATTAGATTTAGAACCATGACATTTCAGTCCAAACTGTAGTATGCTAAAGAACAAAAAGAGATTTTCTCGGAGTTCTCCGGGCGATCTACAAGCCCTCTTTGCTCGAATTCAAGTTCAATATGAGGCAGAGAACCTTCTTGATGACTATGAGGCCTTCAAGAGCCAGGATTCTGAGCATGGCAAGGATGTTGCAATGAGTGGAGTGTATAAAGAAGAGGAGATGAATGCCACAGACAAAGCCTTAAAACTAATAGAATTCGAAGTGAAAGTCCAACAACTCACTTCTCAGTTAAGGGCTTACCAATTAGACAAGCCAAACTTGGACAAGATAGAGGATAGAGTAGGAAAAGAATTTTCGTTTATTGAATTTTGCTAGACTAAATTTCATGATCTTGTAACTCTGTCCATTCCATATTTCTACGAAATCGAGAATGTAATCAAATGAATTCCAGTATCAACAGCATTTATCAATAAAACTGGGCTTTCCGAATTTCATTTGTTAAATTCTGATTTAGCACTCAAATTATGAATTGTATGGTTGATGTGCTTTAACTCCATCTCAACTCAAACTCTTCCAAAGTGTGACGTCTTCTCTCCTGAGAAAGCAATTTTTGTCTTTCATACCGACTCTAGGGCTAACATAATTCTTTAACCATCAGCTTCGAATTAACCAACTTTACCCTTCGAAACTTGATTCGATCATATTCAATTCCCCAACATATGGTTAATACAATCAGATAATTTCGAATCAACTAATTTTATTTCAAACAAACAAACTATAATTTCCAAAATATGGAATCCTCTCTTACACTGTTTTATTCGAAAAAAGTGATTTCTTCTGTATACTATCAAACCAACTATTGGTTTGAAACTTAGAACAACAATTTCTAACCGAAAGGTATTTCAAGTTTTGCTTTGAAGGATTTTACTCTCATTTAGAAACCTACAAACAGGTCCTTAATCCTTTTGAAGTAAACAAATACCTAAGCACTCTTTTACCGTGAGGCGTGGAATGTGCTTCGAAGTCGGCTTCCTACTTTCGAAGCCGTTTGTCATTTCATTTTGGTGCCAAAATTTGGCTTCGAAGCCAAATATTTTATTTCGAAGCTGACATCAGTATTTGAGATGTATTTCCCTCCAAAACTATCAATATTGAGGGAAACTCTTCGCATCCGTACTTTTAGTACTTCTTTATGAATTCCACGATCGGGTATATTTTTCAGACACAAAGGTTTTAAAACCATTTTTATTTCGTGCTTTGAATTCACTCGGTTGCTTAGCGCACAAACCCTTCATCTCTACTAACCCTTTCTTCCTTGTTACTCGTCACCAATGGATTCTTCTTCTTTGAAAGTACCAACTGGCAAACGTATAAGCCTAACAATAGCTTTGAAAAGATGTATTGATGAAGAGATTGCCAAATTTAAAGCTGACGGATCGAGTACCATAGATGGACGCCTCTTTGTCCCTTGTCATAGCGACAAACAAGAATATGTCCTAGGTCCTATCTTTCGAGAGGCTCCCACCCAACTTCCAGCTTTGTATCCTCGTTTGGAGGATCACTTTCTTCTCTATGAAGGGGGGCTCGATTGGGAAAATTGGAGAATGAACCGACCTCACCATTGCTAGCCAACATTGAGGGTTGAGTGGGAAGAGTGGTATGATAGGGTTGTGCCTGCAAGAGAATGGGACCTCCAAGAACTCTGCATCCTCGATGCCGTTCGTCTTTCCAGGTTTATTATTCCTGAAGACCCTTTTTTAATTCTTGCCGCTCTTTGTTTCTGGAACATGGCTTTTAACTTTTTTCAGTTTCGTTATGGTATGATGGCTCCCACCGTTCTTGATATCTGCCATCTCTTAGGGCTTTCACCCCTTGGTACCCCCTTTACACCAAGTTATCCAGACCTTTCGGTTAAATTTTATCTTCCTCCTTTGAATTCTTCCTTTAGTGACTTTGTAAAGGTTGAAAACAAAAAGGTGAGCCCTGTGGGCGATCAAGAACTCTTCTCCTTTATTTTATATTGGTTGTGTAAATTTCTTTTTTGTACATCATCTCAACGAATTATGTCTGAATTTGCCCCACTTGCAAAGGCCCTTGTTTTGAAGAAGCAAATAGCCTTGGCTCCTTATCTTCTAGGCCATGTTTATAGAGCCTGCTCCCAATTCTGTGAGAAACCTCTTGATATCAACCAAGGAGGTCCTCTCTGGGTGTTTCAACTCTGGCTCTTCGCTTACTTTACTGATTTACATCCCAAGTGCTTAAAATTCTTAGTTCAAGATCCTAGCGCTTATGGAGAAAAATATGCTAGAACTGCCCTTTATCCCACTTCTTTCGCCTACTATCTTACTTTTTCCACCAGCTTCCTATTTCCTCAGCTACCACCTTCTTTTCTCCCTTTGATACCAATAAAGGACCGATTTGGCTAAAGACATTCTTGCCTGATAGACAGTGCTCAATTCCATCGCACAAAGACATGTGGGCTTCTATTTTGTTGCCAAGGGAACTTTTTATTGGCACTTTAAATCCTCGAGCTTATAAGTGCATATCTGAGGTATACTGCCCTTCCCAGCTTGCCAGACAATTTGGGTTTACTCAAGGAATTCCCATTCCACTCTGCAGCCTCTCGAATGTCCATCTTACAGCTAGAGACCTGAAAGTACCCAAATCCAAACTAGAGGAGGCAACATTTAAATTGTTGAAAGATTTGAGTGAGTTCAAATTTGTCCCCTTCCTCCCCTCTGGCTTGGCTTTGAAAAGATTTCGAAATTGGTGGACAGCCAATATGGAAGTGCATCTAGCAATACATCCTCATGATTTATTAATAGGGCTAGGTGTGCCTTCTAAGGTTAAGCCAAAAGAAACTGGGACCATCCCCTCTCTTTCCACAGCTACCAAGACTATTCCTGCAGTCTCACCTCCTCTTTCCAAAGTCACTAGAGCTGCTTCGAAAAAGGGTATGCATTTTTAAGGCTTCCTTTCTTTTAGAATTTTCTATTTGTTTTCTTCATATTTCATGCTACTTGGTGTAAGGTCTCCACAAGAAGAATCTCCAAATAGAGCTGAAGCCCTAGCTATTCTCAAAGACAAACATCAATAGAAAAAGAAAAGAAAACTAATACTTACTCCTAAGGAGTCTGAATCTCAGATTAAAGAGAAAGAGATAGAGAAAGAGCAGGAAATACCATTGCAAAGAAAAAAGAGATAAAAGATAACTGTTTCTCCTTCTGACTTGGTTGAAGACTCTACTCATGAGGCAGCTGTTGAAGCAATAGAGAATGAACACTCTAAGGAGATAATTGTTTTCCAGAGGGCTGAAAAAAGGTGACAGCAGCAACTGCTAAGGGATGAAGCAGCTACTGTTGATATGATCCAAAGAGAAACTGCGAGAAGACAACACACTGCTGAGCATTATTCCCTTCGTAGTTCTCCCTTAATTGCCACCACCTCTGAAACGAGTAATTTCCTTTCATGTTTCCACTTTCTATTCTCAAATTGTTGGTATTAGGACTTAACATTGTTTTGTACTTCTTCTTTTGCAGCAACAACTACTTTGCCCTCTCTTCCAATAAGGATCCCTTCAGTTTCAACTGAAGTTGAACAACCTCAAAATGTGGAGCCAATTCAAACAATACTTCCACTTCCTGGCCCTACATTTTCCATACCTTTCTTGAGGCCAAGTATTCTTGCATCTCTTTCTTTCAGCTTGACTCCATACTTCCCTCACTTATCTTTCAACTCTACTCAATTTGGCCTTTTTTCAAGCCTTACTACTCCTTCCCCTCCTAAGGAAATTCCAGCTATTACATCATCCCCAGTAATAGCTAATTTCCATAGAGAAAACACTCGTAGCCCTCCAATTCTTCGTTCGTTATCTCTGCCTAGCACTAGTCCCTCTTCTCTTGAGCTAGTGGTAGCCAAAACTATAGAGGCTGCAAAGAATACTCCACCTTCTTCTCCTATTCCTATGCAGTCATTTCTTCCTTCTGCCAGAGCTCTTTCTGCCCCTTCCATGTCCATAGATAAGGTGGACATCTTCGAAGCTAGGCTAGCTAGTCTCTTTGACATACCTTCCATCTCTCCAATAGCTAGCAATGAGACCGAGCCATTAGTTCTAGCTGATTCTCTATTAGAAATTTTTGAGAGCTCTTCCTCCAATAGTAAGACTTCCTTGCCTTCAATAGACCTGGATAGCTATCTAGAGCTGCTGACAGCCTTCTCGAGGATTCCTTTCGAAGCCCTACAAAGGCCTATAATCAAAAATGACTTCATTTATCTCAGGCGGCAGCCACCATTGATTTTTACATCAACATCTGTCATGCTGCCAAGGCCACCGAGGAGAAATTGCTGAGAGATCAGAGCTTTGTTTCCAAAGTACATACTGAGGTGTCAGAACTGAAGGAACAACATTCCTCTGTCTTCCAATTTCGAACTCAACTATTGGAGAAGAAAGCTCAACTTGAGGAAGAGTTATCAGCAGTCAACCAAGCTTTAGATCGAACTGCCACCAAGCTGCAAATTACCAATCAAGATCTGGCTGATCGAAAGCAGGAGATGACTACAGTCATTTAGTTGTTCCCATCTCTCAAGAATAGAGCATCTATTGTAAAAGAACAACTGAAACACTGTACTGACTTTTGGGCCAACCTATGGCTATATGTACTTAACTCTTTATGAAATAAAATTCTTACTTATCATTTGAGTGTTCTCATGTTCTTTTCATTTAGCTCTTACTTTGTTCCTTGTGTTTTCCACACGGTTGGATAATAAGGCTTCAAATATCTGCCATTAATCTTTTTGGGATGCACATATCCATTCAAATTTTTCAAATGATATACTCCCAAAGGCAAGACTCTATGAACTTGATATGGTCCTTCCCAGTTAGGTGACCACTTGCCAAACTTGTGGCTTTTAATCTCTATTGGGAGTATTGTCTTCCACACCAAATCACCTTCATCAAAGCTAATGTGCTTGACTTTCTTATTATAATTTTTGACTGCTTTCTTCTTTTGGAAAAGAATGCTATTTAATGCCAAAATTCTAACCTCATCTATACTTTCTAATTCTAAACACATAATCTTATGGTATTGCTCAAGATCTAGCTGATCCTTGCATCTCACCCTCAAGGATTTAACATTAATTTCCACAGATAACACTGCATCATGCCCATATACTAAGGCATAAGGAGTGATTTCTGTGCTTGACCTTGGAGAAGTCCTATAAGCCCATAAAACATCCAACAACAAGTTATGTCAATCCCTGGGATTGTCTTCCACAACTTTATGTATTCCTTTCTTCAAAGACTTATTGGATGATTCAGCTTGACCATTGGCTTGTGCATAATAAGGGATGGAATTAACAAGGCTAATTCCAAACTTTGCCACAAAAGACTTTACCATTTTCCCATCAAATACAGTCCCATTATTAACAGTTATGGTCTGTGGGATGCCAAATATGTGGATCAGGTCTTTAATGAATCCAATAACTTCGATCTGGTCTACAGCTTTATATGGCTTAGCTTCAACCCACTTAGTGAAATAATCTGTGGCCACTAAGATGAAACAATGATGCTTTGAAGAGGGTAGGTGTATTTTCCCTATCATATCCATAGCCCATCCTCTAAATGGCCAAGGCTTCAAAACTGCATGCAGATCAGTTATAGGTACATGCCTTATTGTGCCATGCTTTTGGCATGCCTGGCAACCTCTAGCATATTCTATGCAGTCTTTAAGGATGGTTGGCCAATAGTATGAATGTCTTCGAAGTAGCCATCGCATCTTCACACCAGGCTGATGAGCACCACAAATGCCTTCATGAACTTCAGCCATGGCTGTCAAGGCTTCCCTTGGACCTAAATATTCCAATAATAAACCATCTGCCCCCCTTTTGTAAAGAGCATTAGCATACCTTATGTATTGCATAGATTGCAATTTGATTTTTCTGCTGGCTTTCAAAGATGGGCCAACTAGATACTGCATTATTGGATGCCTCCAATCTTGTTCTTGTAAGTCATTATGATTGACTTCCAGGACCACATTCCTTTTATTTAAGGGTGGTATGACTTTCTGATATGTTGTTTGGCTTATGTCCCTTTGAGTACTATCCATTCTCTTGAAATTCGAAACTTTCTGAGCCACATCATTAACTTTATTATTCAAGAATCTTGGGACATAAGTTACATTTGCTCTCTGAAATTGAGAAAGCAGATGTAATGCAACAACATAGTATGGCAACATGCTTCCACTTTGACATTTAAAAATCCCTTTCACCTGTTTAACTATCAATTGAGAATCTCCAAATATGTCAACTGCATGAGCTTGTAATCCAATAAGTATTTCTAGTCCCATTATTAAGGCTTCATATTCAGTTTGATTATTGGAACAAGTAATTTCATCCACTCTGAAACCATGTGTGGTTTCTACCCCTTGTGGTGACTTAATTACCACGCAAATTCTAGTTAGACTATTGGCTTTTGATCCATCGAACCACATTTGCCATGGTTCAGCACTAACCATACCAAGTTCTATTATTTCTTGGCTTTCTATTTGACATGGATAGTCTGCCAAAAAATTGGCTAAAACTTGCCCTTTTACTGCCTTTTGAGGGACATATTCCAAATGAAATTCTGATAAAGCTAGTATCCATTTGCCAATTCTTTCCCTCAACATAGGTCTAGATAACATATATTTAACAGAATCTGTGGTTGCAATTACCAAGACAGTTGTAGGCAAAAGATAGTATCTTAATTTCATTGCAGCAAAATACAATGCAAGGCACAACTTTTCTACAGCTGAATATTTACATTCACAAGAATTTAGAAACCTACTAAAGTAATAAACAGCTTGCTCCTTGTCTTCTTCATTGTCTTGGGCTAAGAAAACTCCCAATGAATCTTCTGCTGTAGCTATGTACAACTTCAAGGGCTTATCACCCTTTTGTGGCATCAGCACTAGAGGGTTGGCCAAGTAGGCTTTGATTCTTTCAAAAGCAGTTTGATGCTCTGCTATCCACTCAAATTCCTCTTCATCCTTTAACCTTAATAAGGAAGAAAATACTTTAGTTTTTCCTGCAGTATTAGAAATGAATCTTCGAAGAAAATTAACCTATCCAAGGAATTTTTGTAATTCTTTCTTACTTGATGGAGGTTTGGCTTTAATGATAGCTTTGGCTTTATTCTGATCAATTTGTATTCCCTTCTTGTGTACTACATAGCCCAAGAAGTTTCCAGCTGACACACCAAAAGCACATTTGAGAGGATTAAGTTTCAACTTGAACCTTCTCATTCTTTCAAAGGCTGCTTCCAAGTGAAACAAATGTTCCTCCATGGATTGGGACTTTACTACAATATCATCAATGTAACACTCTAAATATCCTCCAATGAGGTCATGAAAAATAGTGTTCATAGCCCTTTGATATGTAGCCCCAGCATTTTTCAAGCCAAAAGGCATTTTAATCCATTCAAAGATGCCGATATTCCCAGGACATCTGAATGCTGTCTTGTGGATATCCTCCTCTGCAATACAGAGTTGGTTATAACCAAAGTGTTGGTTATAACCAAAGTGCACATCCATCATTGATAAGATTTGATGCCCTACTGAACTGTCTACCAACAAATCTACTACAGGCATAGGATACTCATCTTTTGGGGTTGCTAAATTCAAGTTTCTGAAATCGATGCATACCCTCATTTTACCATTCTTCTTAACTACAGGTACAATATTGGATAGCCATTCAACGTACCTGGCTGTCCTAATAAAGCCTGCTTTGATGAGCCTAAGAATTTCTTCCTTGACCTTCTGAATCACCTCAGGGCTCTTTCTTCTTGGTTTTTACTTGTATGACTTGAAATTAGGCCTCATAGGGAGCCTATGTTCTACTAATGATCTATCCAATCCTGGTAGTTCATTATAAGACCATGCAAAGCAATCTTTATATCTCTTCAAGACTACCAACTACTGGTCTCTGTCAAGAGCATTCAACCAAGCACTTATATAGGTGGGCTGCTGTATAGAACCTTCCCCTAAGTTCACTTCTTCCAAAGGATCTTGCATCTGAGGACTCACTGATGCTTCTTTTTTAATCTCTTTTATCTTCGAAGCAATCTCCTTGGTCTGTCCTGCTCCCAGTTTCTTTGATTCAACATCTTTGCCCTCCTCCTCATAGACAAAGTCTGTCCACAAGGCTTCTTCTTCTTGTATTTCCTGGACTTTTGTCTCAATGTCCAATGCACAGTATTTTCCCAAGGCCAACAACCTGACCTGTTGCTGCTCCTGCTTACAGCCAATTGCCATGGCTTCTTCCTCTTGCTCTTGCATTTTCTGGACTATTGATTTTATATCCAATATTGAGAACTTAATTAAAGCCAAAGACCTGGCTTCCTGGGTTCCATCTTTTTGCCTACAACCAGGCATCATTGTCATCTTTGGCAAAAAACTCCTCATCAGCACTTTCTTGGACTAAGTGCTTCAGGTGTGCTAATTCCTCATCAGCCGTCACTTTGGCTGATCCATCAGGTTTCCTCAGTTCACTGAGTGGTGCCACTCCTTCAGTATACAATTTGGCCTCTACAAAATCTGCACAAGCTATGAAGGGTTGAGGATCTGCATTGATTTCCTCTGTCTCTCCACTGCCTAAGGCCATCATTATTTTCTGATGTAAAGAGGAAGGCACACACTTGTTAGTGTGAATCCAATCCCTACCAAGTAGAGCATTGTACTTAGCATTGCTATCGATAACGAAGAATGCAGTCATACAGTCCTTGGTTCCCACACTCAGGTTGATGGGTAAAATGCCTTTAACCATCTGTTTGTCTCCAACAAAACCAGCAATGGTTGTACTGGTTGGGATTAGTCTGGGGTTCCTCTTTCCTAATTTCTTCAAAGAAGATTTCGGAAGTAGGTTTACTGCTGCCCCATTATCCACCAATACTCGATTCATCTGTATCCCATCGAAGAAGGCCTTGATATACAAGGGTTTGACATGCTGTGTCATGGATGTTGTGGGATACTTAAAAGGGTATGAGAGGTTTATGCTCACCTCCTCCTCACTCTCATCTCCAGTTTCCATTGGTATGGCCACTTCGGATTCATCTTGCACCATACTCACTTGTGAGTCTTCACTAGAAACTGGGATTGAGTCAATTTCTTGACCTTCTTGGTTCTCATCTTCAGCTTGGAATTCCTGTGGTAATATGTGAACCATATTCACTGATACTGGAGGAAACGAGCCAAATTGGATGACTGGCTGTACCTGTTTCTCTTCCTGGCCAACTTGTTCAATTACTTCAGAAGCATCTTCCATGCTGCATTCTAGCACTTCAGTACTCATAACTTCCTTTGAATGGTCTATTTCTGCTGGTTTTTCAAGCAAAAATATTTGTTCAACCATGAAGGCTTCAAACATTTCTTCCTCAACCATCTCCTTCCTTTGGCCTAGGCCAACTTCTTCCTCTGTCCCACTATCACTTTTCATCAAAGCTTTTTCCAATCCTACCAAACTGGATCTTTCTTTGGCTTTCAGTTCAGAATGAACTTTGGCCAATTGCTCTATGCTGCAACTCCTTTTATCCTGAGGAGTCGATTATGGATTATGATCTAACCTTGAACTTTTTCCTTCCTCTGCCTGGCCCTTTAGCTGGACTAATGAAGAAATTTCTCCGCTTTCTTTCGGATCCATCTGGTACTGAGTGTCCCTTTGCTGGATCTTCCTCCTTTGGGACCTAGAGCTCACTAGGACCATATTTGGTTCCTTTGTTGTTGGATGCTTAAGTAACACCCAATTATTTGGAGCCACCAAAGGAGGTTTAACTATCCTACCTTGGTCTCCAACAACATTCCTTTGGGTAGACATCTCCCTAGGTTTGTTTTGCATGACAAACCAATCTGGGACTCCAGGCACCCACGAACCTACTGGCCCAGTTGTTGAACTGTCTCTTTCTTCCTTCAAAGCCATCTTCGAAGCTGGCTGTGAAGGCCATTACTTGGCCTTGACTCCCTGTTTTGGGCCCAATTCAGGCCTTCGATGAAGGTGGCCACTTTCCATCCTGTGTGAGGCTGGTCTGGGAGGCCAATCCCTGGCTTTGATCCCATAACTTGAACCCCTTTCAGGTCTCCTTTCAGGATGATTTCCCTCCATTCTGTAATAGTTAGGTGGTCTAGATTCATGTAAAGGTCTCTTGCCTTTGGAGTGCACTCTAGTGGCCGTTGGCTCAGCCATTAATGGTTGCTGCCTAGTACCAGTTGGATATGCCCTTTTGTTATAAGCACTGGTTGGTTTAGGACGCCTCTGCACATTTTTGTAGTACCGTTTCCCATCAATCGGAAGCCCTTTCAGCCACTTATAGCTCAACCTGCATCTGGGACACATTCTTTGCATGACAGCTGCCTCTAAAGAATCATCATCCAGTGTTTCTTCATCAAAGTCTTCCCTCTGGTCTGGAAAACATTGTCCAATAGCTGGCAGACTTGTAGCATCTTTCTTGACAGCAGTCTGGCTGGCAACATGCATTTGCACATTAACCTATTCCAATTCTTTCAAGGACAAGTTCTGGAAGTCTAGCACAATAACATTGGCTACTACTTCTCCAATTTCTGGGAATGGATTAGTGTCAATCCCCACGGCCTTTTCTGCTTTAGTAGGGAATTTCAAACTTCCCTTCCAAATCTGCTCTTGGATCCTGTCTCGAAAAACAATGCAGTTTTTAGTTGAGTGGGACCAAGAAGTATGCCATTTACAATACACTTTTCCTTTAAGTTCCTCTGGAGACAGAATTTTGACTGCTTTTGGTAATTTCAAGAAGTTCGCAGCAAGCAAATGATCAAAAATGTCATATGCCTTTGTCAAATCAAAAGAGTATTTCCTATGAAGGTCTTTCTTTTTAAATTGCTGGTCTATTGTTGTGTCTTTATGAATTAATGCCTCACAGATCATAGGTTCTTTTCCCACAATCTCTGCCTCATCAATCTCATAATTAGGATCTCTATAACACGTCTTGTACGATGCATTACTTCGATCTTGCTCTTCCTCTAGTAATGCTTCATACCTAGACACCTTATAGGTTAGTTCCACTAAGTCTCTAAACTCAGTTGAGTCAAACTTCTTTCGAAGCCTAAACTCTAGACCATTTTGAGCCAACCTCACAAATTCAAGCTCTGGTAAGATGATTCTACATTTGTTTTGTGCTCTTTTGAATCTAGCAATAAACTGAGTAGCCTTCTCATCAGGCCTTTGACTCAATCTTGCCAAGTCTGCCATAGAAACTTCTGGTTCTGTTTGGAAAAATTGGGCATGAAATGCCTCCTCCATTTGTTGCCAATTTTGGATAGAGCCAGGTGTAAGATTAATATACCATACAAAGGTTGCCCCAGTTAAAGAATTTGGGAACAACCTTAACTTTATGTAGTCATTATTGGTAAATTCACCACACTGAGCAGCGAACCTAGCAATATGCTCAACCGTTGACTGGTTTCCATTCCCATAAAAAAGGGCAAAGTCTAGTATCCTGAAGCCTCTTGGGTATTCATGTACCCTATCTACCCATTCTGGGTATGGTTTTCTGTACACAGGAGTTTGAACCCCCCGAGCCATTGATCCACACATCTCTCTAATAATATCAGCAATTTGGTCCCTAGGGACCATATTTTGTGCCTGTTGAATCACTACTGGAGGAACAAACATAGGATTTGGTGGACAACCTTGTGCCTGGGGTCCTCTTGGTCCATAGGGTGGTATGTTTGGGACTGGTTGTCCTTGTCGTGCTGGCTGTTGTTGAGGGTATGGGTGACCCCTTTGAGTCTGTCCTGCGAAAGGTGCTAGAACGGGTGTTGTGTCTCTTCCAGTTGCAGGAAACCCTTCCAACCCCCCGGGTACAAATTCTAACAAAGGATTAGTGAACCCCCTCGTGCCAGGTATGGCTTCGAACATGGGATTTGGAAACATCCTTATGCCATTTTCTTGTGTTGGGCCAGATCCACCAATTTACATGGCTTCACTGTTAAGTAATGAGGCATTTTGATTTGTCACAGGCCTCGAAAGAGGCTCATACCAAGACTGCGATGATGGCCTTTCATGGTTTTGGTTATTAGTTTGACCATTAGTATGTCCATTACTCTGCATAGGCTGTTTATCTCTAGCTAATCTTTGCTGAGGGACATTTAAATTTTCTTCTATATGCCTTACGTTAGTTGATTGATGAGTAATCATTCGATCCAAACAGGATGTTGCCCACCTTTCCATTGTGTTCATTAACTGCTGTCTCATGGCATCTACTAGGCCACCCCATGGATTCATTGGCTGAGTAGATGGAACCGTAGATGGTCCAATTCCTTGGCCTCGTCCAATATTTTGAACATGTGGTACTTGTTCCGAAGTGCTAGTCTGTTCGACCATACGTTCTGATAAAATAGGTATTTCTACAGGATGTGTTATCACATTATCCTCTAGATTATGTATTTCTACCTCTCCTTCCACGCCTTCTTCCAAGTGTTCATTTTCTCCTTGTCTCATACGTCTAGCCATTTCAATTACTCTCACTAGGCGTGCCAAAAATCTATGTCGGCTTTTTGGCTTTTGAATGTTATTTTTGTAATTGTGAGCGTGCCAGCAAGGATCAATCAGTCCTTACAGAATATTAATTGCCAACTAATTATCAGACGATTGTGTTTTAGTTCTTTCAGCCTCAGTGAAGAGAACTTTTACTGGTGGCTTTGTTTAGGAGAATTAAGTAAACAATGATTAAATGAAGAACAATTATAGCATTTCATTAAGTAAAATGAAAGACTTACAAAGATCCAAATCAGCCTCGTAGAGGTTTACAGCAACAAACTACTTGAAACTACTCCTATGAACGAAGTTTTGTGCAAGAATTTGAAGTACAGAAATGTAAAGAACAATAAATGTAAAAACTGAAAAGGAAATAAGGTAGATAAAACTGGTTCTTTGGATCTGAGTCTGGGGCCCTTTTTGAGACCTTCTCTGCTATTTATACTTCTCAATGACAACCTTCGAACTGCATTTCTAACCATCGAACCACCCCTCCATGGTCGCTGATCATGTTGCCTTATAGTTAGCTCCACTATGCCATATTTGCAGTTAGGCTTCCCTCTTGATTTTGAATTTAAATATGAATAACCGTTGAAGTCACGTCATTTTGCATCTCTTTGCTGATCCAGTGTTTATGCAGATCCACAATAACCAATACTAACTGCCACGTGTGTGATTACGATTGAAGATTTGAATTGTCTTCCCGTATTGCCCTTATCTTGCCACGTGTCGAACTGTAATTGGCTTATACAAAATATGTAACCAACATATATTCATATATATATATGAATGTAAAAGAAAAACACTAACCACAAAAGGGTGACCCAGGAGTTGAGTTCCAAAGGTCACTTATGATGCCACTCAATCATTTAGCGATAAGTTACGGATTTGCACACGAGCAGAAATTTGCATCACACTCCTGACATTGTGCATGGCTCGCTTAGGCCTTTAGGTCATGTTTGTTTACCGATGTGGGGGGTCGAATTAGATTGGTATGGCTGTGGGTCCCACCCACAACTTGTTTGGTGATGATTTGGGAAGAAGATTAATAGTGTGAGGGGCTTTATAATCTCCCAGTAGGGAGATTAGTTTGGCTGGATTTTGGGTGTGATTAATAAAATAATGAAAGGATTTAGTCTATTTTATATATAAAATTTTTTATCGAGTGCACATGTTTATTTTAATATTTGTTTTAGCTTTTTTTAATATAGAAATAATTTTTTATTTATGTTATATAAAAATAATTTAAAAATCCCATCACTAACCATCTCCCACACTATCATCAAAACAAACACACTTTTACTTAATCTCTTCATTAACAATCCCCACATATTCTTTTTTTTTTTTTTTTTGATTGGCAAAAAATAAACTTTATTGATGGAAACAAAGGGCAATACACATGAATACATCAATAAATCAAGGTAAAAGCAAAAAGCATCATAGTGAATCTCCAAATCCCAACTAGGTTTGTATCACATTAACAATCTTTTTACTAACTATCATCTCACTAATAATTTCATACAATCTAATTTGCCAACAAACGTAACCTTAACTTTCATCCTGCTATATATCAACCACCTAATAATAATCTCTGAAGACTCAACTCCTTAGAATCTAACTCCAAAAATTACCACTATGTGGGTAGTCCATCCTACCAATATTATCATAACACCTTTGTTGATTTTTCTTCATTCTTTATGCCAACAACATTTAGTAGTAGACTATGACAACAGTGGCTTGCAGAAAACAAGGGTTGTTTTTGTCTGTTTCTCATCCAAAGCAGAGCGTTTGACTCAACGAGGGTCTTCTCTCTGCAATAAGACTTACTTAGGGGCACATTTTTCTCCGAATTCTTTTATCTTTAGTTTTTTTTTTTTTTTTTTTAAATTGTGTCAAATTTTTTTACTTTTCAAGCCTGTTCTGGGTAAATAAATCTAAAAAGTTTTAAAAAATCCAAAAAAACAATTGTTTTTGGCCTTTTTTTTGGTGTCCTTTGTTGAATTTTTTTTTCTCTTTCAATTTTTATTTTTTTATTTTTTTGTTTGTCTAATCAAGTAGAATTGAAAGTGTAAAGCTTTTTGAATTTTTAAAAAGAAATCTCCTAAAGATGAAAAAAACTCAACAAAAAAGTCAATAGAAAAGCCAACTCCAAACACCTGAAATTGTTACTAGGGGGGAATTTCATGAATATGCATTTGTGCCCCTATATGAGTTATATAGAAATCTAGAGTCAATTAACTTAGAGAAAACTCACTTTGTCTGTTGCTAAAAAAGTATAGCCATCTCAATGATTATACTTTTACAATTACATTTTAAAATTTATGTTTTCCTTTTGAGTGCTTATGAATGAAGCCAATTTGGTGTGCAAAATCAAGGCAAAGGCTTCGAGACAAATAAGTAGGAGATAGCAAGTTTACCATTTTAGTTAAACAAACATCTTTATTCTTAGTAGAGTAACTTCAATGCAATTGATAGTTATTTTATTTTTTATTTGATGATGATGACAACGATGACGACTGATGACTGGGACATCAATTGCGTTTCCTTACTTGAACATTAACAAAACATGTGTGTGAGAGTAAAATTACAGACTGTGTTGTATAACCTAACCCAAGTCAGTCATGACAAATCAAAGTCTAGACTGATTTTAGAAATCCTATTAACATGTTATTCTAATTTAACTTTTTGCTGTCAAAGCATTTTTCTTTTTGCAATATTAGAGGTAAAAATATATCTAAATTCTCATTCAAGAAACCTACTGGAAAGATTTAATACGCTTCATGTGGAATGTGATTGCAATAATTGGCTAGTCATGGTAAACAAGAATGATGGGTTGTTGTGATGCTTAGTTTAAAGGAGACAAAATAATTGATTTGCTAGTTCACTAGATATAAGGACTGCGGAGTCTTGCTTACACTACAAGAAAAAGCAGAATTGGCGACTAAAAATGGAATTTTCATCGCTGAAAGTAGCAGAATTGGCGACTAAAATGGAATTAGTAGCCAAAAGTGAAGACTTTTGGCGACTAAAACAGTTTAGTAGCCAAATGTATAGTTATTGGCGACTAAAAATTAGTTTAGTCGCCGATTATGTGCCTGTTTGGTAGAAATTAACTTCAGCTTATTTCAACTTATGACTTAATTTAAGTCATTCTCATCTGTTTGGTAGAACTTAAGTTATCAAATTATAACTTATTTTAAGTCATTTTAAGCTAAATTCCTGAAGTTGCTCCGGAGATGCTTCTCATTTCCGATTAAGCGCGCAACTGTTTGGAGGGGCATGAAATGACTTAAATGCCCCTCCAAAACTTCAGATATTACAGTTATGCCACGATATAAGCCCTCTTTCGTCGTGCCCTAGCCCAGTCCTCTCCTCACACTCGTCTGCTGATTTCCTCTTGGCGACGAAGACGATCCTCATATCTCTCCAAGATCAACCGATCGAAGTCGAAATTTCTCCAAGATTTCTCCAAGATCTGCACTACAAAAGGTAAGATTCATGCCTTTTGTTTGTGATATATATATATATACACAGACACACACATTTCAGCTAGGGTTTACAGTCATAACAGTGCTTCTTCTTTCGATTCACCCTCTCCATCTGAAATTTCCTCTTCCATCTTGCCCTTGGCTTGCTTTATCCCTTCGATTTACTGTCATCTCTCTCTCTCGAAGAAATTTCCTCTTCCTTCGATTTACTGTCATCTCTCTCTCTCGAAGAAATGTATGCTCTGTTTAATATGTATGCTCTGATTATTAATGAAGATATTAATATGTATATTTTATCTGAAGATAAACAGAAATGTATGCTCTGTTTACTTCATCTCTCTCCCTTACTGAAGTTCAAGAAAATGATATATTTATATATTGATTTTATTTTTCTCTCATTCAGTTTATTTTCGTAAATAACATCTAATGAAGATAACTGATCATTTTTAATGAAGATTGTTGTATGTGTTTGGCTTTTGATACAATTTTTTCCTGTCATTGTTTGGCTTGTGATAAATTAGTGTTTGATGAAGATACCTGATAATTTTTACCTTCATCAGTTAAATTAGTGAAGTTTTAGAAAATACCCAGACATGAGATAGATACCTTAAACATATGAATGAATTGATAAATAATTTATCAAATAGTAAATGATGTATTGCAGATAAGGTCCATGTTCTGAGATGAGCATTTTATATTTATGTACTATAGATGGTCGTCCAGGTGCTGAGAAATAAAATCAAAACAACTTGTATTTAAAAAATAAATCAAATAAAAAAAAAAGTGTTTTAAGTTTCATAATTTTTTTGGTAATATAATGAATTTATTTCTCAACTTCTTTTTTGAAACATTTTTGGAAAAAGATGACTTCATTTTTAACATGATTTAGACCTCCTCCTTACGCTTCAAGAATGAATATTATAATTTCCCTGATGTAAAAAGAGGAATGAATTTGCTGAACCATTAACCATTAATGGGCAATTGTTTACTGCAGAGGCATTAAACAATTGTTTTATGGACAATTGTTTACTGCAGAGGCACTAATGGACAATTGTTTGCTGAACCATTAACCATTAATGGACAGTTTACTGCAGAGGCATGTGATGGACAATTGTTTTATGTAAACTCTTTCTGTTTATGTAGTTGGTCATGGACAATAGTGTTAGTCATGTAGAACATCTTTAAGTTCCCAATCAATTTTAGAGGATGTGGATTCAATTCTTCCTAATTACTGCAGAGGCATGTCATCCTCTAGTAACTATGCTTCCAGTGCTGAGACCTTGGATTTGAGGTACGAGGCTTTGAAATGTGACTGTGGTGTAAGAGCTGCCATAAGGGTAACCGAATCCGAGAAGCCATCAAAAGGAAGACTGTATGTAAATTGTGAGAAGAGAAATTGTAAATTTTGGAGGTGGTGTACCCCAAAATCTGTGACGATGGTAGAGAGGCTGAGGAACGAGACAAATCTTTATGAAGATCAAAACATTGAGACTGTAGGACTAAAAGTAAATAACCAAATGCTTGAGCAATCCGTAACATTTATAAAGCAGCTTGTTGTGGGTTTGCTCACAATTTCTATTGTTCTGTTAGTTGCATTACTCTTCAAATGATTGTAGGTGGCTGTTAGATATGTGTGTTTTTGCTAAGTTGTGTACCCAATCATGAGACGTCTACTGTATTTATCTTATGTTTTATACTAATCATGCCATGTCTGGTTATTTTGTACTACTCTTATGTTTTAATGCAACCAATGATTAATGAGTATGTGTTAAACAATTTTGTTTTCTTTCATAGAATGAGTACCCAACAGGAAACACAATCTGAAAATAGGAAGAATAAGGGAAAATCGTCTCAAGTACCATCTACTAAGGCTCATTGGGATGCAAAATCAAATGAAATCTTTATTAAGCTTTGTGTTGACCAAGTGAAGGTCGGACACAGACTTGGTACACACTTAGATAGGGTCGGGTGGGAAAATGTCATAACTTCGTTTAAAACTATGACTGGAAAAGCATACCAACGACTACAAATGAAAAACCATTGGGATGTGTTGAAAAAAGATTGGCTTTTGTGGAACAATCTGTTAAGGGGTGAGACAGGCTTAGGCTGTGACACATTGACTGGAGCTATATCTGCATCTGATGAGTGGTGGACCAACAAATTGGAGGTATTTAAATTGTTTAATGTACATGTTCTGTTTGTTTTTGTTGTTTAAACACACCAAATTGTGGTAATTGTAAATGTTAAATTTTTTCTTTCGAATTGTTGCAGAGGTATCCTGATGCTGCTAAATTTCGGCGTATGCCGTTGCAATTTAGTGAAGACTTAGACATACTATTCTCAGATGCAGCTGCTACAGAAGAATGGGCATACACTCCTAGTTCAGGGGTTATGCCTGACATTGATGACAATGTGGAGGAATTTCATACCCCACATGATGCTGAATATGATGATGATGCTTTGGAGGTGGTTCATCCCTCTGAGTTAAACAAAAAGCGTTCATCAAACACACCTGGTTCATCAACCAAGAGCACGAAGAAGAAATGTACTGGTGTAGCTCTACTTAACAAGACACTTGCTCGCATAGTCAATGTGGTTGAGTCATCTTCAGCAACTTCAACACAGACCTCATCAAGATATCCTTCAATTGCAGACTGTTTGGCGATGTTGGAAAACATCCCTGGTGTGTCCCCGGATGATGACCTCTATGTATGGGCCGCCCGATTGTTCTTACGAGACAAGCGTCGGGAGTGTTTCATGAGTCTTCCTACGGATGAAGTTCGCCTTAGGTTTCTAAAGTTGGAGATTGAGATGGAGAAGACCACCACAGGTTATCGCGGCTAATTGTGGACTGGCCGGTTGTTCTTAAGACTTTTATTTTAGTAATTGTGGACTGTTCTGTTGGACTTTTTATTTTAGTAATTGTGGACTGTTGCAATATTTTCTTTTATTAATATTGACTATATGTTGGACTTTTAATTGTGGACTTATTATTTCGAATTTTGTTAAATTATGTTGGACTAAATTGTTGAATGGTTGGTGAATGGTTGACTTGTTGACTTGTTGAATGGTTGGTGAATGGTTGACTTGTTGAATGTTAGTTGAATATGACTGGTAGGTGAATGGTGAAGGTTATATATATGTATACATAGGTGAATGGTTTACTCAATTAATTTTTGTGCTTTACATTTGAATCTCTCCAGGTATAATTTTGTTGAAGTTGAAGGTATAATTTTCTTGCTTTACATTTTATATGTTTCACCTATTTAATTTTTGTATGGCCATGATTTCTTTATATGAATTATGGGTTTCTTTAATTGGGATAAATGGATGACAGGTTGCCTCATATTTACCTATGGAATTTTTGTGATGGAATACTGGTTCTTAGTATGTATTTAACAAGTTTGAAGTTCAGAATTTTTGTGGAGTACTACTTCCCATAGTCATAACAGTGCTTCTTTCCCACGGGCTTAATTGATTTCTTAATTGATTGATGTCCACAGTCATGTCCAAGTCAAGAATTGCATTGATGTCCACAGTCATAACAGTGCTTATTTCTTAATTGATTTCTTAACAATGCAATTAACAATGCAATTAATTGATTAATTGATTGTTTATTTGTTAACAATGCAATTAATTGATTTCTTAATTGCTGGGATAAATTGATGACAGGTTTCCTGATATTTAGCTATGAAATGAATATATTCTGGACAAGTAACAACTTCAGGATTCTTGATCTTCCTAGTTTGAATATATGTGGACAAGTGACTTATGATATTTTATTATCATTTCTTGCTTTTTGTTTTAGGTTTTAAATTGCAACATGGTTTATCCAGCACACTTGACAGGTTACCTCATTTCTGAGCAGTGTTTTAACACTCTGCATATGGATAACGAGAATGACATCAGTTTATCATTTTCTTATTATTAGGCGTCAAGGAATATTCAGTGGATCCACCAACGACTTCAAATAGAAACAAGGTTGTTCTTAATAGAAAGACTATGAAATAACTTCACTTTCATGCCTTAGTAACTTTTATTTATATTAACTCTTTATCTCACCCTATTTTTGTTTGAATTGAATGGTAACTGAACCTTTTAAATGAGTAGGTATTTTAAAGATGAGTAACAGTGATGAAGACCAATGGAATGATGACCATGATGATGAAGATACTGATGATGAAGGCAGCACATCACAAACCCAACAAAATAATAATATGCTCTTAGCTACGGCGACTACAGTTGCAGCGACATATGCAACAAATTATTTGATAAAAGAACCATGTAGGACATCTTGTTTAACAGGAGGGATGTGGATGGTAGAATTACAAGAAGGGAATCGGACAAGAATATTTGAAAATTTTGGAATGGAAAGAGAGGTATTTTATCAATTGTGTAATTTGTTACAGACAAATTATGGCCTTCAAACTGGACGACAAGTCTCAGTTCAAGAGCAAGTTGCAATATTTTTGTTTATTGTTGGCGGTGACATTCGAAACAGAAATGTCCAAGAAAGATTTCAACATTCCGGCAAGACTATTTCAAAATATTTTAAGAAGGTGTTAAAGGCTGTTACAAAGATGTCCATTGATTGGGTAAGGCCTCAACCGACTAATGGTGTGCATCCATATATTCGACGCAACCGCAAATATTATCCACATTTCAAGGTAAATAATTAACTACAAGCGCAACTTAGGTGTTACATATAATTAATGTTAGTATGATATTTCTACTAATCTGTGGCTAAAATGTTTTTTATTCATTATCCTGTAATAGGATTGTATTGGAGCAATTGACGGGACACACATCAAGGCATATATATCTCCAGATAAGCAAGCTCGTCTAATAGGTAGAAAGGGATATGCGACTCAAAACATAATGGCCGCATGTGACTTTGATATGTGTTTCACATTTTGCATACCAGGATGGGAAGGAAGTGCACGCAATACTCGGATCTTCTTAGATGCAATTAGGAATCCTAGTTTTAATTTTCCAAAACCACAAGGAGGTAACTGTTTTATGTTTGATTGCTACAATAGATGCACCACACTCACATCTTCATATTTGTTTTTACATTTATAATTGCTTACTTAAATTTCATTTTGAAATTTTAAAATAGATGAGTTTTACTTGGTGGATGCTGGTTATCCAAACATGAAAGGATATCTTTCACCTTACAAAGGAGAGAGATACCATCTAGTTCAATTTGAACATGGTCAACCCCCCCAAAATGCACAAGAAAAATTCAACCAAGCATATTCCTCACTTAGAAGTGTAATAGAAAGAACGTTCGGGGTTTGGAAAGCAAGATGGCCGATGATAAAGGATATCCCACCAAACTACAAGTGGCCGACCCAAGTCAAACTTGTTTGTGCAACAATGGCAATTCATAATTTCATCCGACGAAGTAAGCTCCGCGATATTGCATTTGACTCTTATGATAGATACACGGATTATGTGCCTATTGAAGAGGAAGGATCTTCGTCTCAACAACCACGCCATGGAAATGATGTTGCATGTGATGACAACGAAATGGAAGTGAGGAGACATAATATTTGTATGTCAATTTGTAGACGAAATTAGGAGCTCTATAAATATCTATGAAGAGCCATTTTTATTGCCTGAATAGTAATTTATTATATTTTTATTGCAATTAAATTTTTTGTTTTCTTGTCAACTCAATATTTATTACAAAAATAAATAAATACAAAAATAAATACAAAAAAAAAAATTTGAGGTAAATGAAATGTACCAAATTAGGTATTAATTAATCAATTTCCATTAATGAAATAACTTTTTCAATATTTAAACAGAAGAAAATTACAAAAATTACAAATTTCCTGTTCATAAGGGCAAAATAGACAATTACACAGCAAAAAGCTATTTTACAGCTTATTTACCAAACACTACTCTGCTGCTTAAATCTATAATCCCACAGCCACACCAAACAGGTTAACAGCTTATACTCACAGCTATAAGCTATAATCTGTTAAGCTATAATCTATAATCACTTTCCACAGCTCTACCAAACAGGGCCTATATGGGTTTTAGCAACTAAAAAAATTTTAGTAGCCAAAAGTGAAGGTTTTTGGTGACTAAAAACATTTAGTAGCCAAAAGTATAGGTTTTGGCGACTAAAAAATAGTTTGGTCGCCGATTATACGTGTTTTACCGACAAAAATAAATTTTGTAGCCAAAAGTGAAGGTTTTTGGCTACTTAAAAAAATTTAGTAGCTAAAAGTGTACAATTGGTGACTAAAATTCAGTTTAATCGCCAAAAGTGGAGGTTTTGGCGACTAAAAATAAGTTTAGTCGCCAAAAGTGGTTATTTTTAGGCGGGAATGAATTTTTTTAGTGACTAAAATATAATTAGTAGCCAAAACTATAGAATTGGCGACTAAAAAATAGATTTAGTCGCCAAAAGTGGTCTCATTTTTTTTTTAGTAAATAATTTATTTTTTTCATAAATTATATTGAATAAAAATAATTATGTTTATATATATAGTTTTATATTAATACGGGTCAATATACTATATAAATAATATATGTTTCATATATATTCATGTGGTGTTGTAGTGGCATAGTGGAGAGAGTGTGTTGCCTTTAAAGGTTTAGAATGTGGGAGGTTGGTGGTTCGAATCTCAAAAAAAGCAGAAAAGTTAGTATTTTCTTTTTTTCACGGAATAACCTTTGGCAACTAAAATTATTGGTCGGCAAAAGTGTTTCTTTTGGCAACTAAACGGTTTGGTCGGCGATTCATTGACTATTGGCGACTAAAAGATTTGTCGCTAAATGTATACTTTTAAAAAGTGTAATTCACTATTGGCAACCAAAACTTTGGTCGCTAAAGACCTGTTTTTTGCCGACTAAAAAAGTTTTAGTCGCCAATACCTCCGGCGACCATGTTTTCGCGACAAAACCGGCGACTAAAAAATTTAGTCGAGGAAACTAAAAAGTCGACTTTTGGCAACTAAAAATTTAGCCGCCAAAGGTGCTTTTTCTTGTAGTGTTACAATTTTAAGTTGGAAGAGTATTCCATGTCGTATGCCGCACCAAAACGCTTAAGGAGCAGCCATAATAGAATGGCATTACACAATATGGTCAAAAAGAAAGGGATTGACAAATGTATGCAAAATCAATGGCCCAAAAGTATACGCATCAAGTCAAGGCCCCCACCTTACTTAACTAAGGAAACCAATAAGTAACCTTCAGGAACTTGACAAATGCATGTGAAATCAGTGGTCCAATTATATGCATCCAATCAAGGCCACACCTTTCATAACTAAGGATACAGAATAGATACGTAACACGTTCACTATTCTGTATGATTGCCTTCTCTTGTGGGTTAGATATTTATGAATATAGCTTTGCCCATATGCTAAAGAACTCAAGCACTAGAATATGAAATATCATCATTAGTTAAATATGAACTTAAACACTCAGCTATGGAGTTGTCGCATTAGAAATTGTCACTGGAAAGAACAATATGAAATATCATCCTTGTAAGAATTATGTTGGTCTGCTTGATTGGGTAAGTGTTTGGTTCTTTAAGGTTTTTGACTAAATACACATTTTTTTTTAAAAAAATTACTTGTTTTAGGACCTATCCGTTTGGCTTTATTGGCTAGCTATGACCAGTTAGCACAAACTTGGCAAGAGGTTGATTTACCTGAATTGGTTGTCTCAAGGAGGATTTGCGCTGATTGTCAACTATTGTTTATTAGTGATGATACAGCGTGTTCCAAATGGAACGGGTCGGACTGATCCACGCTTCCCAAACCAAAGTCCAAGGTGCCAAGCCCACAGAGAAACCTGCACAAGAGTTCAACGGGGAACAGGGAGTCCCCTAGCGAACCCTCCGACGAGCAAGTTAGAAAGAGAGATGGAATACAAAGATAGATTAATGATAGAGAAGCATAACCTTTTTCTTGCCTTCGATGCCTGCTTATATCCTTTACTAATCATTTCGTTGTCCCTTCCGACCTGTCACCTTGACCGAAAGTCTATGCTCTAGCTTACCTTGTTCATGGTGAGGCCGTTCTGTCCCGACGGAGAGGGGTTATCGCAATAAATGCTGTAAGGAGCTTCATTAATGGCTGATGTGCAGTGCAATAACTTTGCAGGATCTTTGTCTGCTTATGTGGCTTGTCCTTCTCTTACCACGTGTTTAGGTGTCATTGGTTCTTAATGCCACGTTGAGCTCCAGCAACGTTGGGCTTTAGTATTTGAGTTATGTATTGGGCCCTAAGTGGTGGGCTATAACCTTTATGGGCTTACCCATGTCAGTAGTCCCCTATTCATAAGTGCAGCTTTAGTCCAACGAAGGGAATAAAGAAAAAAACAGTAGTTGTGAGAGATGGACGAGGTGAAGACCGAACGGAAGGTGGGCCGACAGCGGGGGATGGCCGAGGAGAGGGACCGACCGTGAAGAGGGCCGACCGCGAAGGGTGGCCGAGGGAAGGGACCGACCGTGAGGAGGGCCGACCGCGAAGGGTGGCTGAGGGGAGGGATCGACCGTGAGGAGGGCCGACCGCGAAGGGTGACCGAAGGGAGGGACCGACCGTAAGGAGGGCCGATCGCGAAAGGTGGCCGAGGGGAGGGATCAACTATGAGGAGGGCCGACCGCGAAAGGTGACCGAATGGAGGGACCGACCATGAGGAGGGCCGACCGCGAAGGGTGACCAAGGGAAGGGACCGACCGCGAAGGGTGAGTGGTGGTGCACAGGGCTCGAGGGACGGCGGGGCACGTGGTGATTTGAAGTAGAAAAGACAGGGTAGGGGAAGCGGGCAGTGGATCGCGGTCGTACACGTGGCGAAATCCCGTAATGGGGGAGGTTAGGCGTTGGGCATTAAATGAAGGGGTAGGTTAACATAGGTTGTTGAAAAGGCGGTTTTGGCGGATTTTTGAAAATTTTCAAACTGAAAAAATTTAATCGTGACCCTTGGAATACAGGCAAGCCTTAGGCTTTTAGTGTTATCCGCTTTACCTACCTTTTTGAAAAAAACCAAAACGTTCCAGAAGTAAACTCTTTTGTGTCGAGTGATACACCTTTGCAACATTTTGTGAACTACCTTGAACCAGCGTCTGAAGCTATACGCAGGCATACCAGAGAGATGGCTCGAGAAGAAGTGCCCACCATGAGACGAGATGTGTTGGGGGAGGACGACACGGTGGACCTGGCGGAGCAATATAGGACGGAGAAATGAGCAGGGGGTGAGGGGGAACCGGTGGGCAACCCCGTTCGTCCACGCTGATAGCGGCTGCAAAGCCGATCAGTTAGGTAAAGCCAGATCACTGGCACACGAAGGCCGACAAATCGACCTTTACCGCAGAGGAGTTGGAGGCCGTGCATGAGAAGTATCAGATTCCCGCGAAAATAAAGTTAAAACTGCCGACATCAAATGAGAGGCCATCCGATACTCGACCGGGGGAGTTTTCCCTCTACGATGAGGCATTAAAGGGGGGTTTTAGGTTGCCACTCCCCCGGATAGAAGTGGACATGTTGGATCGGCTGGAGGTGGCTCCGGGCCAACTGATGCCCAATGCATGAAAGACCTTACTGGCCTATGCAAGCATGTGGCCGCGGGCGAACGAGGGGACTGCAATGACGGTGGACGAATTTTTTGCATGCTACAAGGCTTCAGGCCAGCAAGAGACTTGGGTCACTTTACAAGAGGCGGCAGGGAAGGGTCTGGTGGCGGGGTTGCCGTCATCAATTAAGGGGTGGAGGCCGCGGTGGTTCTATATGTCCGCCAACAGGGCAGTAGGAGTGCGCACTGTGTGGAGAGTGCTAACCAAGTCGGGGGAGCCAAGGTCAGGGGCAGCGGCAGAGGAGAGGGTGAAGAAGGTAAAGGCATGGAGGGAGAAGAAGGGCACCAAGTGGAACGACCTCGTTCAGCCCTCAGCCTTGTTTGCCTCAAGATTGGGCCCTCAGCCGACTGATGGAGATCTCGCACCGGCAGAACTAGAGGCGAGGAGGGAGGCGCAAGAGGCGAAGGATAGGACAATCTTTTCCAAGGCCAATAAATACAAAGAAACACAGTTAGGTCGTCCGCCAAAACCAATCACGAGGGAAAGAATCCGACCGCGCCCCAAGCCACCGGGAGAAAAGGACTTGGGCGGTTTTGAGCCACGACCGCCCCCCGTTGATCCGTTGAAGAAAAGAGGCAACAAGGAGGTGGAGGCTGTGTTGAAGGGGAAAAAGAAGAAGAGGGTGGACAGGGGTGAGGAGGGGCCAGCGTTGAAGAAGATGAAGGAAGGGGTGGCGGAGGTCGCCCTAGAGGTGGAGCTGGAGGAGACAAGGGGTGGGGTGGGGAATGCCATGGGAGAGGAGAAGACCAGGCTAGCATCTGAGAGGGCGGCGTACCCCGACCTATGTGTTGCAGCGGTAGAGCAGTTCAAGTGGTCCGCCGACTTCCAGATGGCTATTGATGCAGCTATTGCCAGCAGCTTGACAATCTACACACTTAGATGTTTTTGTCATTTTCTTACATGGTGTAAATTTGTGATCAATGGGCTACGCTTTAAATGACAACAATCTTATATCTCAATTATCTGCATGGAATTTCAATAACACCCTGCTTGCAGCCTCAGCTCAACTGAGTAATTTAAAGCCTCAGCCAAACTGAGCATGAAGGGCTCAGCCAGACTGAGTTACTTAAAGCCTCAGCCAAACTGAGCACAAAGGGCTCAACCAGACTAAGTTACTTAAAGCCTCAGCCAGACTGAGTTGCTTAAAGCCTCAGCCAAACTGAGCACGCAGGGCTCAGCCAGACTGAGTTACTTAAAGCCTCAGCCAGACTGAGCACGTAGGGCTCAACCAGACTAAGTTACTTAAAGCCTCAGCTAGACTGAGCGTGAAAGGCTCAGCCAGACTGAGCTGCTTGAAGCCTAAGCCAGACTGAGTTAATTATGGCTCAAGCCAAACTGAACACAAATGAAGAACTCGGCCAAGGCCATTCTTGCAACTTCATGATTGTGGCATAGTTGCCATACTTAGTCAAATTCCAGGTCCATGCTTTTACGCCTCTTAACATTTTTTAACTTTCATTTCCCAACCCAATCCTTCATTTCTCAACACTCTGACCACGTGATTTAACATTTCAAGACTCTCACATTTTAAGACCTTTACACTCTCACATTTTCTCAACACTCTCACATTTTAAGACCTTTACATTTCAACGTTTTTATTGTTAACATTCTTTGCGTCATAGTTTTCTCACAAGTTAGATTGGCTCCCTACTTCTCAACTTTTACTACGATTTATACACAAGCCTTATTTGAATGATCATTCTCATTCTTTTCAGATCTACAAAAAATAAAGACAACAGTATGAAAAACACAATTCATAATTTTATTTACAAACTTATACATCAATTCACTACAGCAATTACACACCCAACATAAAAAATAAAAATAAAAAAAAAAACATAAAAACAACAAAAATTTATTTACACATTTTATTTGCATCAATCATTCATCCTCGCTCCAAGCAAGGTCTTTTTCGTCAACACCTTCGTCTAGGGGGGTCTGGGCCATATCATCTTCATCTATTCTCACAGTGTTGAAGTCCAAGTCTGGGAACAGCTCTTCTGCTTTACGCTTAAAAGTCTTCCAGCCGCTGTCCCAGAACTCAACCATCTCATGCTTGTAGAAATCCGACCGCTGGAAGCTCTAGATCACTTCCTCTTCACTCCTCCTTCCAGCGGCCGCTCCCGACGGGCCAGCCCCCCTAGCCCCTTCTCTTGCCACATGTTTAGGTGTCATTGGTTCTTAATGCCACGTTGAGCTCCAGCAACGTTGGGCTTTAATATTTGAGTTATGTATTGGGCCCTAAGTGATGAGCTATAACCTTTATGGGCTTACCCGTGTCAATTAGGATTAAATTTTTTCGGTCATGAATGTTGTCTTTATTTAAATGGTAGTGAATTACTTCTATTTAGGATAAATAATATTTCAATAATCTTGGGAATTTAGAATGAAAAGCTTGAAGTTGGTCAAAATTTTGTTTTTCAAGATAAGATACGAGACAAAAAGAGAGTGCTTTCAAATTTCAATTGTTTGTCTATAGATTGTGTTCATACCCAAGATTGATCTCTCTCTCTCTCTCTCTCTCTCTCTCTCTCTCTCTCTCTTCCCTGGGATTTGGTGGTTGGGGTGGTTTCACATCATCATAGCATTGAAGGGTCAATCATGGATCCAAGTAATTACGGTGATGAATTCAGATTTGAAGCCCTCAGAGATAAGTATGATGATATCACTACAAGAAATTACACTTTTGGTGACTACTTTTGGCAACGACGTCAATTTTTCATCGCCAAAAGTATATTTTTGGCGACACAGTGATCAATTTCGTTGGTAAAAGTATACCTTTACCAACGCAATTTGCTACCGTCGCTAAAAAAGCATAACATTCTTTTAGCACCAAAATTTTTTGTTGGCTCCACAATTTCAAAACTTTTAGCTACGAGGCTTATGTTTTAGCAACACAATGAGTGTTGCTATTAGTGTGCTTACTTTTGGCGACGACAAGTTGGTGTGGGCAAAGAGTTAACCATTTAGCGACGATAACACTATTCGTCGGTAAAAGTTTTGCTAGTGGAATGATGTGATTTAGTAATTTGTGTTTTGATTATAACTTTTCAAAGAGTTTTAAATATTCTAGTTACTGAATTGTAAAATTAAAATGATCATTGAATTAGATCACAAAATGAACCCATTAAGCTCAAATACACTCTTAAGTTGAGATGACTAATTTGAGATAATTTAAAAAATTTCAAAGAATATAGTTAGATTATCAATTTCAATATGTTTGGTTTTATGTTCAGAAACTAGTTTCAAATTTTTTTTCCTAAAAAACTAAAAAAAAATTGGGGGGAAAAAAATACTTATTATTTTTGTATAATTTTATCTTTTAGGTCATAAATACTTTTTAAAATTTTAAAAACATAATTTTGATTTTTATTGCTCTCAAATTATTTTTACTTTTGCCGACACATATTTTGTGGCTAAAAGTATATTTTTTGCCCATGCAAATTTGCGTCAGGAAAAGTGCCACACAATCATCATATTTGAATTACTTTTACCGATGCAAGGTAAATTGCCGACGATGGATGAAGGCTTTTATCAACGACTATATTTGTCGCTAAAGGCATTACTTTTACCAACGCAATGACAATTTCGTCGGCAAAAACTTTTTCCAACTTACTTTTGCCTACGGGTTGCCGACGTAGCTTTGTGTGTCAGCAAAACTTTTTGCCAACGAATTTTGCCTTTTAGCAACATATTTTGTTGTGTTGCGAAAAATGCTATTTCTTGTAGTGAATGCAACTCCAAAGTTCAAGGGATGATCAGGCCCTTGTTGATTCATTGGGCACAACACAAAATGTTTCGTCCTCTACGTATGCCCATGATCTTTATCCAATAAATCTTGATTCTCCACAACACAGCCTGCACGAGGATACATCTTGGCGGCTCTATGATATGTTCTGTAATGCATTTCATGGTTGCCTTCTTTGTTAGCATTTCCTACTTTCAGTATGCAATCACTTTTGTTTTCAGATGTATGAGAAGTTCTTTCAATTCAAATTAGTTTCCAAATATGCAGAATACCCAGTCTCTCTTATTTGGGCCAATAAGTTTTTTATTTTTATTTTTATTTTTATTTATTGTTTTTTTAATTTTTTAAGGCATGTTCAAAAATCTGCTAATAATGTGTACATAAAAACCTAACTTGCAATTGTAATGTACTGTTTAGGACATTTACGAATAGTGCCATGGATAAGACTTGTTTATTAAAAACTTTTGCTCAGTGTTAAAAAAAACATAAATAAATACAATTCAACTACATACATTTTTTATATCATATTTCAATATAAACTAATACAAATAAATTAAAACTCATAAACAAAGTCAAAATATCCCAATCTTTTATTATTTTGATAAAATTTTTACTATCATTACTAGTACTAAATGATCATTCCATAAACACACAACACATTTAAAAAGTTATTAAAAAAAATTATTATTAGAACAATGTACAAATAGATAATTTGATTACACTTAAAAAATATATAATTTGTTTTAAAAAAATATAAATTCAGTACATTTTCATACTTTTTTATATCTATTAATTTTTGGGTAAACTACCAATAGGTCCTATTTTGGAGACTTATTACCCACTAGGTCCTACTTTGGAGACTTAATACCCATTAAGTCCTATTTGATAAATTTATTAAGTGATAAAGATAAATTTATCAGTCTTTTTTTTTTATGAATAAATTTATAGTGATAAATTTATCAGTCTCTTTGTTTTTATGAATAAATTTTTAATGATAAATTTATCACTCTCTTATTTTTATAGTGTTAAATTTATTAGTTAGGACCTGTAGGTAAATAAGTCTAGTGAATAGGACTAATTGGTAAGTACCCCTTAATTTTTTGTATTTCTTTAAAATATTTTACTTTATATATATTTAGATAAGGTGTATCTAAAAATAAAAATTCATTAAAAATAACATAATTCGATCAACAAAGGGAAAAAAAAAATACTCAAAAAATACTTTTAAAAACTAAAGCCTAGTTTGTTAATAGGCTATTTTAGTCAGAAAATTAAAAAGGCATTACAAATTGTCACATTCATCTCTCTACTTTTCTGTATGTGTTTTTGTAAAAAAAAGTTTTAAAAAAAAAAACGCTAAAAAAAATCAATTACCAACGAGTCCCAAAAACAAAAAGAGTGGATGTCTTTTATCTCAGAATTCGTTTGGTTTGAGTGATTTGGAGAGAAAATAATGAATTTTAATCACTTGTTCAGATTACCAAATAGGAGATAAATGGAAAGAAATAGAGAGAAACACTGTTCTTTGATAATTTGCTATTTTCAATCTCTTCAAAAGTGGAGAGATTGCAAGGAAAAAAAACCAACCAAATATTATTTTGTTATACTATCAAAATTATCATTTTAAATATAGAACCCCCCCCTCCCCAAAAAAAAAAAACGAACACTTATAAAAGATTAATTTAGTAATACAATTTTATATCATTTCATTTCTTTTATATAATTTAACCAAAGAACATAAATAAATTTAATATCATTATTTTATTTTCTCTCTTATCTATCCAACATAGAAATTCTATTATACACACCACCTCCTACCATATGCACTCTTTAATTATGTCATTTTTTATTTTTTTTTAGTTATGACCAATTTTTTTTTCTTTAGTTATGACATTATTTTAGTTATAACTCATGAGATTTTTGATTATGCCTCGTGTGTTGTTTGGTTATATATACATATATATATGTATTTTTTTATTTATTTATAATTATGATGATATTTGGTTATGTTTCATTTGTTGTTTGATTATGATTTTTTTTTTTATAATTATAACTCAAAAAATATAAAATTATGTCATTTTCTTCTTTAGTTATAATATGCACACGATACATACCAATTTGATTAAGGGATGCGCACTATAATCTTTCCCATCCAAACAATTCATTTTCTTTCCTTTTTCACTTCGAGAAGTGTTTGAGTGTGTAAGGTCTTGGAACAATCTTCTGTGTAAAATAAATAACTTGAAACCAGATCAAACAAATAAAATAAATTACTTACAAAATTTATTTACCGAAATGTATAAGTACAAAATTGATCAAGTCGAGTGTGTGACATTTTGTCCTTAAGACAGATTCGCCCCGCTTCAGTGCTTACGGATAAAAAGCGTCTATCTCTCAAGATACAATGATCTTTACACAGATTGTATTAGCATTCCGAACAATCTGTACGGCGAACTAGAACCTGTGTTCTATACTCTCAGAAATTTTTCTAAAAACTAGTATGAAGAATAATACAAAGAGAGAGCAAAAACGGGAAGAGAAAACAATTTTCTGGATGAAGAATTCTACTGCAATGATCCAATATTTATAGGCAAGTTGGTGACTATTGGACAGATTCGAACAGGTATGAAAAAGAACCGAACAAGTGCATTTTTGAAAGGAACAGATCTGAACAAGAACAGAACAGGTGCGAACAATTTAGACCAGTTTTGAACCTGTCTGGGAAGAAAATAAACCCATCTGATGCAAACCTATTTGAACTTGCTGGAAAATGGACTGAAAAAGAGCACTGTTTGAGCAAAAAAAATTAAATTAATTTTGTTTAGAAATTCAAATAATTTTTCCCACAAAAATTTGAAAAAATTCAAATAAATTTTGTCCAAAAAATTAATGTTAGGACCGACCCGACCCACAACCATGCCCAACCCAACACAGCACGACTCGGCTCTGCTCAACTGGCCAATTGGACGGGGCGGCGACGCACGCACGTGTGTGTGGTGGTTTGAGCCAAGGCTCACTTTGTCCATAACTCCTCTCTTCTACAAACTTGGAGTACCCCTTGTAGCCCAACCCAAGTATTTCCACCTAGAACTTATATACACACATAAATTCTCTCTAAGTTTTAATGTGGGATAACACATTTCAAGGAAACCCACATTTACTTCTTTAATTGTCCATTCCACGAACCCGAAAACGACATCAACTTCCCATTCACTTATAAATGGTTTTGACGAACTGTTTGTATTGTGTAACTCAACACGCGACAAGGAACACATCACCTCTTGGACCCACTCCAAAAAACGTATGGGCCCCACTCAAATTTGGGCTCCACTCAAATTTGGGTTCAAAGTTGGCCCAAAATAAGCCTATAAAAACCATAATTCTGTTGGGGAATTTTCAAAATGGATTTTCAAAATTTATTGTTTAGTTTTGGGTGTTTTCAAAACTTTCCATGTATTTCTTTGGAAAGCATAAAATAAGCTTAGGGACTTTGTCCCACATTGGAAAGAGAGCAAAACATGGAGAACTTAATAAAATGCTACATGGAATATTCCTTTGAATATGGTATCATGAGATGGATGCTAGTGTACATGCACTCACACCGCAAGGATGGTGCTTCGCACCATCTACACACGCACGTAGTGTGACATAGGTAGTGGGCTGTGTGGCGTTTGATGGCACACTTTGCACTTAGCACGGACGCATGAGGGCGCTTTCCTATTTGCATTGGAAAGGAAAAGGATCCATCGTGGCATGGTTGACGTGGAATACAGTCAGCTCCACATGGCGTTCGTTGGCGATGAGTCAACCAATCAATTGGATGGTTGTGTGTCCGCTCTAGAGCGGTTTGATCATAGTCATTGCTTGGAAATGTGCGCGATCGTACGGATGAGATGGCACCCGATCATGATCAGGTGTGATTAGTCAAGTCTATTCGGTGTGAGAATGATCTGCACCATAGATCGTCGATCCAACGGTCAGATTTGATCTGATGCGATCAAGGGACATAACCATTCGATCAGATGCATTAAGGCCTATAAATAGGCTGCGAATTCAGCCATTTCATTCCATCCAAAAACTCAAAAGGATTCCTGCAATTCTCTCTCTCTAGATTTTGAGTTTTCGATCAAGAGTTTCTTAAGTAATTTTCTGTTTTTCTTACTAGTAATCAAATTCTGCAGACTTGATTATCAGTGTCTTAGTTTTCTTGATTATATCAAGAGTACTCTGATCTACTGTCGTCAGTGCAAACGCCGGTAGACTTCATCTTTTAGATCAGGCTTCATTATATCTTAGAGGCAAATTTGCTGTAACCCCCTGCACACCTTTTGGTGGGTACAAATATTGTCTTTAGAAAAGTGACTAAGTAATGCGACTTGAAGCACCAAATTTCTGTTCTACATAGACAACATCGTCGCTAAGTTTTGAAGACCCGAAGACTACCAACTGAAGAATTCAAGACGAATTGTTCCAACAAATTCCAAACTATATATATTTCTATAAATTCTCACAAATATACTTAAGTTACCTCACATAATTGAGTAAGTTCTTACAAATATATATATATATATATAAATTGTGATTTCTCAAATTTTTTTGGGTTAACTTAAATATATTTCTGAGAACTTACGTGATTTTGTGAGGTAATTTAAATATATTTTTAAGAACTTACGCAAATACATATGGTATGTACTTACACACTTAAAAATTGCTGTTTCACTTATCATTTACCCAATCAATTTTTTTTTTCTTTTTCTTTCTAAGTCGCCAAACATTAATCCAAAATTGTGGTGGTGTGGGTGGTGGGAGCAAAATGTAGCGGACTGATGGAAGAGATTGGTGGTGTGTTGTCGTCCTTGTGTGACTGGCCTCGGAAGGTGACACTATTAGGGTTTTCCAAATGTTGTGATGCTTTGTCTGTCATTAACACTGTGTTTGGATTGAGTGATTTGGAGAGAGAAAAAAAAGAAGTGGAGAGTTATGTATTTCTCTTATTTATTTGGATAACTTAAGTGGAGAGAAATGAAGAGAAACTTATTTCTCTTATAACCTCATTTTCACTATTCCCAAAAGTGGAGAGATTGGGAGAGAAAAGAAACCAACAGATTCTTATATTTTCATAATACTAATTTTGTCGTTGTAAAAATAAAAGAAATAAAATGATTGAAATCTAAAAAGGTTATTTTGGTAATATGACATAAAATAGTTTCTTTTTTTTTCTCTTATGAAATCTAACTAAACAATAAGGAGAGAAATCACAATCATTTCTTTTCTTTTATTTCTTACTTATCCAAACAAAAGTGAGAGAAATCACAATCATTTCTTTTATTTTCTTTTCTCTTATAACTTAAATAATCATTTTTTTTTCTTTTCTTTTCTCTCCTAATGGATTTAAAGGATTGATTAGTAGTCCCACATGAGAGAGAAAAGTTAGAGGATAGAGAAGGAAAAATTGATGAGAAATATCAAAATTGTTCGAGTAGGATCCCCTCCAAATTTTGGATTGGAGGGCGCTGTTTGAACCCATGGAGCCCGAATCTCATTTTGATGATCTGAACCGTTCATTTTGTTGGGCATTTCGTCTCTTTCATCCATAAAATAATTAGATCAATCCAATAATTTAATTTATTTAATTTGTTGCGTTTTTCACTAAAAAAATATATGATTTATTTTTAAAAATATAATTGTTGTTTATTTTTTTAGTGAAAAATTAAACAAGTTATAATTATCAAATCGACTTAATTTTTTGTGTGGATGAAATACACAAAGTACTCAATAAAATAAACGATTCAAATTTTCAAAACGGGATTCATTATGGGCCTCACGGGCCCAAACTGTGTTTCATTTGCTTCAAAGATTTTTATGAGAGAACGGCAAAAGTAGAGACTCTATTAGCTAAAAGCAGTTTTTGGGCACATTTATTTAATAAAGTCAATCATTACGTTGAGAATTGAGATTGGATGAGTTTTAGATTTAACGTTAAAGCTGTTATAGTTTGAAGTATGGGATTGGATGTATGATTTGGTACAAGAGTTAATCACTATGTCATAGGTAATGATGAAATAGGTGCGACTTTATCATCCTAGCCTGTTTCAAATTTCCAATAAAGAAACCTTAAAAAATTAATGGTTTATATTATTGAAACAGAGCTCGTAGTGGGCCCCACCAGCCCAAACAACACCTCTCCCGTCAAAGTCTTTACCTAGATTCATATGATGAAAAGCTATTAATTTTACTTTGCTGTCAAATGTAAGTTTTTTTCTTCTTCTTCTTTTTCAAACATTGAAAATTAGAGAATCAAGTGTCTAATTGTTATATCTGGTGGACATGGATACAAAAAAAAAAAAAAGAGTGCATGTAAGCTGTAACATTGTTGCAGTGTTGTTTCTTTTTATTTTATTTTTGAAAAATAATTCATCCCCTAATTTAGTCCCCTAATTTTATCCCAATGATATAGAATTAGGGGGAAAATATGAGAGAGAGAGAGAGAGAGAGAGAGTAGTGTGAGAATGCTTTACATAGGTTTTAGTCATGTCATTAAAGATGGAATTCTGGAGTCTCTATTGGATGTGGCCGAGTTATTAGAGATGAAATTGAAAGGTCTCTATTAGATGTGAAATTAGAGGGTCTCAATTAGATAATGTAGCTGGCCTGTTTATTTTTTATGTTAGTAATGCCGCTGCATTGTTGCAAGGTCTTGCCCCCAATTTTAAGTTGGAAGTGCATATCCCGTTACCAAAAAGTTAAAGGAGCAGCATGGCCCATGGGGTCCTAAAAGGATGCTTCTAGTACAATAAGTCACCTTCACTATTGTGTATGATTTTTTTCTCATGTCGGTCATATATATATATATATATTCATATATGTATGAAAAAAAAAAAAAAAAAAAAACACTAACTCAAAGGGTGACTCAGGAGCCGAGTCCTAGAGGTTACTTATAACAGGGTCACTTAACTATATAGCGATAAGTTACGGACTCGCACGCAGATAGGGATTCGAACTCACATTGCTAACACTGGGTGTGGTTTGTCCAAGCCTGGAACGTTTATCCTACTAATCATATCTGTTGTCGTCCGGGTGGTTGGCTCTGGGAAAAGTGAAAATTTGAAGCTCAAGATTTATACCTCAAGACCCTACCAAGCAGTGGCGAAGCCACATGCGGCTTAGGGGGGTCACGTACCTCTCCTGGATTTTGGATTTTTTTTATTTTTTATATATATTGTAACAATCCCGATCCGTAATTAAGTACTAATCTGTAATTAAGGATGTCAATTAAGGGATTAAAATAGATTATGTGTTTATTATATATTTTGTGTGTTATTTGGTTTTCTATCTATTGCTCATAGAACGATCTGTTTGGAATTCTGCTTTAATATGAAAATTGAAAGCTTTATCGGCATCCGAAACCGGAATTGGTTATATGAATATATTATTCGGAATTTTTAGAATCATATGGCAAATTTTATTAAAAATTAATTTAGTTTGGTAAATTAAGTTGTGTTTGGATGGACCAATGTCTTAATTAATGTATAATGGCATCATAACTACATATATGAGCTCTTAAGCTCATTCTTGAGCTCAATTTGCTCCAAGTGAGTGGAAAAATCTAAGAATTTATTTTAGAGAGAGAGAGTGCAATTCTAGAGAGAGAAAAGAAGAGATTGAAGGAGAATTGAAGATCTTGGCTAGGATCCATCAAAATTAAGCTAGAACAAGAGTGATTCAAGACTCTAGGTAAGCCTTTGGCTATTAATTCATGAAGATTATGTATTGTAGAGATGAATTCATGGGGTTGTTATGATCATTTGCATGTATTTCACATATGTTTGTTAAGAAGATGAAGAATTTGATTATAATTCTAACATGCATGTATATATAAGTGTTAAATCATCACTTTGATCATGAGTTTTATCATTTGTGTTGAGTTTGGAGTGTGAGATGTACATGTAAGCATATGTCAACAAGTTTTGTAAGTAAATTTCTATGTTTGAGGAGTCTTAGGAAAGAATTAAGAAGAGAATTCCACATGCATGTTTGAATTATGTTTGAATTTTGTCATATTGAGTTTGATTTCGAGCAATCATGTAGAAATTGTGGATAATTGACACATGCATGTTTGAATTATCATGTTTTGAACCTCGATTTCATGTTTTAAAAAGGGATTTCTTACATGCATGGAGCTTATGAGCTCAATTTGTTAACTTCATGAGTTTTGGAGAAAAGAGTTTGAAAGATTTTACATGCATGCTTTGCTTCTTGAGTTTCAAGATGAATTTGAGTTATTAGCAAGCTCTTGGGCCATGATTTTATGAAATAATCCTTAATTCATCATATTTTGCAAGTTTACAATGTTATCCCAAGTTTTGAGGCCCAAGAGATGTGTTTTGGAGAGTTGCATTCGAGTTTTGAGCTTCGAGGTCAAATCTAGAAATTCCAAAATTTGCACCTACGCACGAGCGTAGGAGTTCACGCTCGAGCGACCACTCTGAGTGCAGGCACTTCCACTCGAGCGACCTGAAGCCTGCTCGAGCGTGAAATGCAAGCTCCCAGAAGTTTCATATCTTACAGATCGCTCGAGCGAAGGAAGCTGCGCTCGAGTGACCATTCACATTTTGCATGTCCGCTCGAGCGAGGAAAGCTACGCTCGAGCGGGGACCCTGTTTTCAAAAAATTGACTAAGTGTTTTCCAATGCATTTTGGCATCCTCATTGCATCTTAGGCATTTCTAAGCCTTAATTTAGCCATAGTAATGAGGATATGAAGTAGAAACACACTAAGAAAGGTGTATACTAAGTTAAGAGATTACAAG
Organism: Camellia granthamiana; assembly: GCA_036172215.1. Lineage (NCBI taxonomy): Eukaryota > Viridiplantae > Streptophyta > Magnoliopsida > Ericales > Theaceae > Camellia > Camellia granthamiana. Next base: position 66,790,434 of record CM069909.1, read on the forward strand.
GGTGTGTTTTAAGCAATGTGATAAGAAAGAACAAGAATCAATGTAAAGAAAGCTAAGCCGTGATGGCCATATAAATGTGTAATAATAAGATATGTTTGTGTTATGTACTTTTGTGTTTGTGTAGACCTGACTTTCTTCGCGCGCCCCCCTTTCGGAGAAGGCGCGAATTGGTCTCCTACAATTCGGACTCCTATCACGGTTCTAAATCTAATCTCACAAAGTGCAATGTGAGACTGATAAACACCAAAGAGTCCAATCCGGCAAGTCATTTTGGAAAATTAGATTTTAAATCAAATATTGCCAAAACTAGACTGCTTTGCCAGATTACAGAGTCGCCACCTAAATATTTTATTTTTAGGAAATTTAGGAAACCCTAACTCGTGCCAAAGGCCACATGTCCGTCATCACCAAAGTTGCCTCGGCTCGGGAACTTGGGTACGAGAGGGGAAGGTCCTGAAATGAGCACCCCCGCTCGTCAGATCAAAGGATCGGCCTCTACTAAGTATGATATGTTGTTTTATAAACACATGTTTTCCTATCCGGTTATTTAGCTAACTTACTATGTGATGCGCACAGCATACAAGTATAGACTAAGTCGCAAGATTTAGAGCAAATCAACTCATGTTTGTTTTTGAAAATGGTTTGAAATTGTCACCCTCAATGCGCACAGCATACAAGTATAGACTAAGTCGCAAGATTTAGAGCAAATCAACTCATGTTTGTTTTTTAAAATGGTTTGAAATTGTCGCCCTCAAGTGGGCTAAAACGCGGATTTGCCACCCTCAAGTGGGCTTAAAACAACATGATTTGCCACTTCGCAAAGTGGGCTTAAAACTCACATTTGATGAATTGTCCCAATTCAAGCAACAAAGCCTTCATCCACAGGCATTCATTCAGTTAATCAAATAAGCAAATAGCCTCATGGCAAGCATGCTGTCATGGCAACACTCACACTCATGCAAGTATACTGAAGCATAAAAACTTACAGTGTACTCCAAACCAAAACAGAAAACTAGTTAGAAACAATTCTTGATCTTAACTATGTTCAAGATGCCTAATGCAACACATGTAACAATGCAACTAAATAGGCTCGGCTATCTAAGATGGCATATGAATGCGACAGTTTGATAACATATATTCAAAGAAGTATTGAAATACAATACAGTTTGAATGATGCACCGAGCCTCGGTGCATGCAAGACAAATGAACAATGCACGTATGTAAGCATAAGGTATGCTAATCAAAACATGCCCTAATCTAACCATCGAAAGCGGTTAAATAAAAAGGAGAAAGACGTGGGGTTGGAAGACATGCACATATATACACACCCTTATTACAACATTGTGCCTTCTCGAAAGAGGGTCCGAACGAATAAGCTAAGCTAAGCAAACTAATTTAATTAAGCTAATTAGACTAATTATTACAAACCAATCAAATAACTAGTAAACTACTTACTAATTATTACAACACTTTAACTAATTAGCAAACTAATTAATTAAATTACAAAACCATGCTAACTAACAGGTAAAGTATTTAAACAATACTACCTCAGCTCTATTTGAAGAAGTTGAATATGCATGCCTCGGTTTCCGTCTCGAAAAGCTCTCCGGTTTGCTCTTTAGAGGCTCTGTTTGTAGGGTGTCTCCAAGAACTTTTTGCTGAACCTTACCAAAACAATGCTGGGGAGTGCACTAGTGGCCTGTCGGCCATGAATGGTGGTTGCCGGCCACCTGCCGGCCAAGAGTGTGCCTCTGCCGACCAACAATGAAAGAGTGCCGGCCAACAATGAAGAACTGCTGGCCACTAGTGTGCTGTAACACCAAACTGCAACAGAACACAAAATAGAGAAAAATAGAGGTTTTTCCAGGGACATGTTTGTACTATGCCACTCCTTATCATCTCAAAACATCAAAGGAGTGGCACCATCGGGTCTAAAGCCACAATCAAGCATTTTCAATTCATAATGGCCAAGGATCCAACTTGCACAAATTCAATAAATGCACAAAACAAAGACACAAGTCCATTACCTTATCATGGGAGATCAAAGGCAATGGAGACAAAAGAGATTGGCTCATTTCATCACTTCAAGTATGAAATGAACCAATCTTCCTTGTGTTCAATATAACGTCCAATTGAACACAATGCAATGCACATATAACATGCTTATCTTGGCATATTTTACTTAATTCAATTCTTGTTTACACATTTTAAGTTACCAAACCATTCTTTAATTGGTTTGTCCAATGTGAAAGTCCTCTAATGAGAGAGAGGTCAATCAAAAGATGACTTAAGACATGAGAGAGATCATGCCTTTGACTAGGAGGAACCCTCAAAAGAGGGTTAAAGCCATTTAAGCATAAGCCTCAATCCCAAGCTTAAACACAACTTTAAGACTAACCATCCCTCAAAACAAATAGAAAAATGAAGAAATGAGGGAGGTGGCAGAATTTCAGTGCTGAAATGGCATGAAACACAAGACTCTAACATGCAAACAACTCATGTACAACACGTTAAGAGACTTAAGCATTAAAACTAATGAAGAGCTTTACACTAGAACCATACAATATCAAACTCAAATGGCCAAACCAGCCCTAGACAGACCTCAAACATGCCAAAACAGTGGCTAAAATGAGCTGAGATGGTAGCATGAAAAGCAAGAAAAACATGCTCATGTATTGGCTCATAAACAAGGCACAAAGCACACCTCTCAAAAGTAATGAAAGAGTAGAATATGTGAGTGTGTGATAAGGCTACATGCACTGAAATCATGTGTGAAATGATGCTATGACATGCCAACAACTCAAGCAAAACATGTTAAGGGCCTCAAAACACAAAGCTAGTGAAGCTAGCTACACCATAGCTATACAAAGCAACTCTCAAAGGACCAAGACCACTCAAAATAGAGTTTAAGCATGTCAAAGCAAGGCCAAAAACATGCTAGAGTGGAGCCAACACATACTAGAATAATAGGTTAAAACATCAAGTATGTTAAGCTAGTAAGCATGATTACACCATAAGTGTAAGAAGCAAGCAAGAAATGACTCAACCAGCCAAAAACAGAGTTATAACATGCTGAAATAAGGTCAAAAACTTGCTTGAACTAAGCCACAAAAAGATAGAAACACATGCTTATATGTTAGGCCATCAACACATGCAAACAAGACATGGGAAGGGGAGACCACCTCCTCCTATTTAGGACTTCAAAACCAAGTTTCTACCACTGAAAAACCTCTGAGTTTCAGTGGTAGAAAGGCCAAACAAAGGATGTTTCAAAAGCTTTGAAAAGTGGCTCTAAAGGCTTTTCAAGCCAAAGAGCCAAGGGAGGAAACCACCCCCTAACTACACAAGGCTTAAACCAACATTTTAAGACCTTAAAAACAGAACATTTTAGAGGCTAAAACCACCTTTAAAGTAGCATACAAAGGTTACCAAGCAATGAACTAAAACAAGGCTTTAAAGAGGTAAATCCTTACCCATGAAGCACAGCAACAAATCAGCAAGAGTTCCAAGCCAAAACCACTCTAAGAAGCTCAAACAAGGCCTCCAAGGACCTCATCCCCAAGGTGAAGGTGTTTGGCTAAGGGTGCTAGTGCAAATGTGTAGAGAAAGCTCACTTTCAAGCACAAAATATAGAGAGAGAGGATTCTAGAGAGAGAGAGAGAGAGATAGCTCATCCAAAATTTTCTAACCCTTTGCATGCATATAGATGAGATCTATATATAGGAGATACAAGAAGCCTTCAAACAAATCCAGCCATCCACGTGCATGCAGATGGGCTCATCTGTGCAAACAGCTGTCAAAATATCTACAAAAATATCTACCGATGCATTGGTAGCCGGCCGGCCATCAGTGGTGGCCGACAGGGCCTCGTTGATGGCCGGCAGGGCCTATCAATGGCCGACAGGGGAAATCCCATGGCCGGCAGCCCTCAATGATGGCCAGCAGGCCATCAAGAACATCACTATGCAAAGACCAACACATGGTCCAAATATGAGACAGAATGGAAACAGGGTTTGGAAAGATCAAACCTGGAGCGTTCCGTCGCGGAATTCAAGCGCTCGACGAGCAACCAAACTTGTCGCTGGATGTACCTGCAAGGACACCCAAGTCTTGAGGATGGTCAAAAATAGGGTGTCTACAGTTTGTAGGTTAACGTCCGAAGATTGATTGACCGTTTACGGGAGCCCACTGTGAGTAACGTTATTGTAAAGATATGTTCATATGAATTATGTTCGAAATGTGATTTGATAAGTTATGATTTCTGAAATGATATGTGTTTACGTGAACAAATGTCCTATGTTTGAAATAGTCCCAAGTCATGGGGGACGGCATGTTAATGTGGGTCCATGACATATATGTGATTACGAGATCTCATTAGCCACTTCATTGTGGTGATATGTATTTAATCGGTATCCGAAACCGATTACTCTAGTCGGAAGACGATATGTGATGTGTTCTATGGGATGTACCATTATTATGTTCAGATACGAGAATGATTATGCTATGATTTGTTTTACGCTTATGACATGTTCGGATTTCATTCACTAGCCTCTTTACCTTAATGCTATTCACTGGGCTTTAGCTCACTATATATGTATAGGTGGGCATTCCGGAGATCGAGCCTAAAGGCTTTTGTCCGGATCTGTGTTCTGTTGTCAGCCAACCATCGTGCCTCACGTGGAGGTTCCTGAAGTGTCACGTGTTTTAAGCTCTGCTGTTTCTGTATATAAGACTCGTTTTGTTTTTGTTGGTTGTACTTAAGATGTTATAGTTAAGTGTGTGGGTATAATGTGAAAATGATTTTTGGTTATGTATATAAAGTTTTAAATATTCTGTTTCATGTAAGTCTACACAGCTCATTGGACAACTATATTAATGTATTTGCTTCCGCTAGCCCCTTAATTTTGTTAATCAGTTCAGAGGCCTTCGGTAATCTAAGGATTACTGGCCGGTTACGACGCTAAACCTATAGGGGCGGGTTTGGGTCGTGACATGTATATAAATAAAATTTTAAACAAAATAATATTTAGAATAAAATGTCAAGAGTATTTTTAAATGTATGAAAACAATAGTGATTGTTTTATTGCAAATGAAGTGACTACAACAAATTATATTTTTATGTATAAAAAGTTTATGAAAAAATCTCAATATAAAGGTAATATCCATCATTATTGATATACAAATATAATTAATCTTGCTATATATATGTAAAAATTACTAGAGTTTTAGTTATACTTGCATGTGAAATTCACCCTTCATATGCTGTTTTACTATTGGTTGGTGATATTATATGTCAATAATGACGTGATATCACTATTATATGAAATTTTTACTCAAATTTTGTAAAAATTTTATTTATCTTACCATTATATAATTTATTTTAAGACTTAAATATATGACTATTTTTACATTGTCCATGATACACTAGTTACACGCAATACTTTCTTTTTGATTTTACTCGAAGTTAATTTTAAAATTTTATGTGAAATACTTTTGTAATAATTTATTTAATTTTTTGTACTTAATATTAATTCAAAAATTATTATTATCTTCTTATTGTTAGTTATAAAAAAAAAAAAAATTAAAGTACTCAAGAAGTGCCCCTTCTGATTTAGTTTCCTGGCTTCGCCACTGCTACCAAGTTGCCACACCCTTGAGCTATATATGTATGAATGTAGCTTTGCCCATATGCTCAAAGAACTCAAATATATAAAAAGATATGGTGGTAACAGTTAGTGAATGTCCAAAAGCTACATGGACTTTTATGCTTGTATCGTTTATACTAATATGCTATGAAGCAGGTCGAATTGAAGCACAAACTAGACATATTCCCAATGATGAAAGTAAGAGGCTTTCTACAATTTCAGTTTATTTATTTCTATTTTCCTTTTTTTATTTATTTATTTTTAAATTTGTAAACATGAAAAAGAACTTAATTACAAGTCATAATTTAAGATGATTAGATTGGTTGAGTCCACTGCATCCTTTGTTTTTGTTTAGTTGTGACCCTTCTTTCAGCTATTCCTATTGACAAAGCTTCTTTCAAGATTCAATAATCTAAAGAGTGTTGTATGAGGGAGTGTGCTTTTAAGCAAAGTATGAAAAATCTACTGAAAAGTTGTAATGGCATTTTCGTCCAGATATGACTATTTATCTTGTTTAACCAATTTGTCCTTGTTTATTCATGCATGAACTTCATTTTTAGGCACAATTTGTAAAAATACTAAGATGTCTAACCATACTTAGTGATGCTAATACATAGACATTTCTCCATGTTATATCACATAGCTCTTACTACTTTAAAGGCTAACATGACTTTGATTTCTGCAATGGAAGCTCTTGGTGAAATAGCTGAACAACTGGGTAAAAAAGGCTGGAATTTCAATTTGAAACATTTTGACGAAAACTCGACCTAGCAAACACCAATAGTGGACTCCTCCTTTATGTATGACTGTACTGTCAGTTGCACCTGCCTTTCTGATGATGAATGTCACATCAGTGCCATGTATGTTCCTTTTTATGCTATTAAATATGAATCTTTACTTATTGTTCAACTCCATTTTTTGCTTAAAATGTTATTTATGATTTTTTTTTATATTTATTTTTAAATTAGGAGGCAATGATGTTCGAATACTAGCTTATGCTCTGTATGTTAAGCTTATTAATGTCAGTTGAAAGTTCAAATTCTATTTTGTATAGATGAAAAAAATAGTAATGTGCTGAGAAAACCCTGGTATTGTTATGTCACTTCTTATTTACACGACGCAAGCAAGCCATGAACATCTAACTGTATTTTGATGTCCCGTAGATATGAGAACACTGTTCTCCGTTTTCCTTTTCCTTTTAGGATTAGGAATTAGTGATAGTGTTCTATATCTAATAGAACACTATATCAATGATGTATTTGTTTAGGATTAGGATTTAGTGTTCTATATAAGTGAGTGATGTATGTATTCTTTGTTCAATTCAACCTAACATACAGTTTTCGTTCAGAAATCTTACATGGTATCAAAGTTAGGTTCGAATCCCTAGCTGTTTTGCATATCACCATCGGAGTCGTGACTTTTCTCTCTCCAGACTCGCGAAGGTTCGAAACCCTAGCCCTCTATGGTTCGTCTGGTTTGTCTCGCGAAGGCCCCTCTCTTCCTTGCGATCTCTGTTTGATTCGATTCGCAGCTATCTACTTCGGCTCTCTAGTTAATCTAGTTCGTCTGCCTCTGTGCTTCGCAATCTCTGTCTGAGATCTTCGCGAGCTCCGTCTGGAGATCGATCTCAGCTTCAGTCTCTCTCTCTCTCTCTCTCTCTCTCTCTCTGCTTCGCGATCTCTGTGCTTCAACTTGGGTATTTCTATTTAAAACCCTATTTCAGGAATATTGCACTCAAGCCCCATACTTGTCTATTTATTACAAACTTTGTTTTTTCACAATGTCAAATACTAAAATCTAAGCCATCAAATGTAAACTCACTGGTGGCAATTATGCCTATTGGGCCAGTGTCATGAAGAATTTTCTTCTTGGTCAAAAAAAATAGGGCTAAGTTTCTAGTTCTGTTCCTCGTCCATCAGACTCAAAGACAGAAGGGTATCTGCCTTCCTGTGACACTTGGGATTGTGATAATGCCCAAGTTCTGACCTGGTTTCATAATTCTGTGGATGACCGTATTGGAACGATGTTTTCCAGGTACAGTACTGTCAAAGAAGTGTGGGATTATTTACTACGTGTTTATCAGTAGTCCAACTTTGCTAAGCGATATGAGTTGGAAACAACTATTCAGAGTGCTCGTCAGCGGGATCAAACTATTCAAGACTTCTATATTGAGACGACCGGTCACTGGGATCAGTTGGCTCTCAAGATACTGGATGCTTATATTGAGTTTCGAGAGCAGAGTCATTTAGTACAGTTCTTAACGGCTCTATCCCCTCAGTATGAGGCTATCCGAAGTGGCATTCTTCACCGATCTCCTCTTCTCTCTGTGGATGCTATTGTTTGTGAGCTCCTCTCCGAGGAAACCCGTCTTAAGACGGCTAGTCAGACTCTGCCTCCTTCTGTCTTCTTGGCTCCTGCCAAGCTTCCCTTGTTATTGACCCTACCTCTTTATCAACTTCAAGCCACTGCGAAACCCAAGAAAGAACCATTAGGGCCAGATGAGTGTGCTTTCTGTCATCAAAGGGGTCATTGGAAGAACAATTGTCCCAAGAAGGGACATCAGCCTACTCCATCTTCCCAGACACAGTTTTGCGGTCCTACTTCGGGTACTTTCCGCCCTCCTGTCACTTACACTGCATCTACTCCGGCTCCCGATCCTGACTTGGCTACTTTGAGTGCTCAGGTTGCACAACTTCAGCATATCCTCTCCACCTCTCAGCCATCCCCATCTGCTTCCGTCTTGCCTCTCTTCATTCAGGTTTGCTTGGGTCCTTTTCAGGTATTTCTTTCTCTATCTAGCTCTTTGATTCTGGTGCCTCTCATCATATGACTCCTCACATTTCCTTACTCCAAAACTCTATCCCCCCTCCATTTCTCATTACTATCAATACTGCTAATGGGACTGGTATGTCCGTCTTATTTATTGGGTCTGTTTTATCCTCTGCTATGTCTGCTGTTACTATTCTCTCTATTCTTTATGTTCCTCAACTGTCTATTAGCTTGCTTTCTATCAGTCAGCTTGATGCTTTCGATTTTGATGTTATCTTTTCTTTTTCTGTCTTTGTGTGCAGAATCAGGTATCCAAGAAGCAGATTGGGACCGACCGTAGAGTTGGAGATCTCTATGTGGTGGAAAGCCTGCATCTTCCTCAGTCTACCTGCCCCATTGCACTTTCATCTTTTTAGTTAGATTCTCAGTCGAGTCAGTTTTATTTATGGCATTCTCACTTAGGTCATTTGTCCGTTGACCGCTTGCGGTCTTTAGCTCAGTCAGGCTTGTTAGGTAAAGTTTCTCCTAGTCAAATTAATGAGTGTCAAGGGTGTAAACTTGCTAAAATGACAGCTTTCCCTTTTAATAACAGTACTTCTATTTCTACTTTCCCTTTTTCCCTTGTGTATACTGATGTATGGGGACCTTCTCCTGTTCTCACTAAAGGGGGTTCTGCATATTATGTGTCCCTTGTTGATAATTGTACCCACTATAGCTGGATTTATCTTATGACTCATAAATCTGACTTCTACCAGATATATCGTACCTTTCAGTCTATGATCACTACACAGTTTGGAGCCATAATTAAAATACACTGGTTTGACTTGGGTGGGAAATACTTTAAAACTGAATTCTGTGAGTATTTAGCCAAATTGGGCACCATTCACCAAACCTCCTGTACTGATACCCCTGCCCAAAATGGTCGTGCTGAGCGTAAACACCGTCATCTCCTTGAGACAGCTCAATCCCTTCTTCTCTCTACCTTTGTTCCAACACCATTCTGGGGTGAGGCAGTTCTTACCGCTACTTTCCTCCTGAATTGCATGCCGACTCCCTTACTCTCCAGTTGATCCCCTTATGAGGTTCTGTATTCCCAACCTCCCAATTATTCCCTCCTGCGTGTCTTTGGGTTTGCTTGTTTTGTCCTCTTTCCTCGTAAAATAGGACCAAACTCAGTACCCGGTCTATCTTGTGTGTCTTTTTGGGTTACAGTCTTACTCAAAAAGGCTACCGCTGTTACGATCCTGTCTCTCATCGCCTTTATGTCTCTCGTCATGTTGCCTTTCTCGAACGTCTGTCTTACTTTCAGCTTCCCCCTCTCACTGCTCCAGTTTTCAAAGAGGATTTGGTTCACATTGACTCATTTCCTTCTGAGGTCTCGTCTAATGAATACATCTCCACTGTTCCTCCTGAGCTTGTTCCATCCTCTGTTCCTGCTTCACCTCTCGCTGCTTCTCCTCCTCCGTTATTAGTTTATTCTCGTCACAAGGCTCCTCCTCCACCTGTTGTCTTTACCCCTGCTGCTGCTCCTCTTGCTTCTGACAACACCGATCCTGCTAAACACCGATATCCTACTCGAGTGCGTCATTTTCCAAACAAGTTGGGTTGGTCTAATATATGTTTTTCTGCTTCCTATCGTACTTTTTTGTCTACTATTCACTCTTTTGTAGAACCTCAGTCTTACAAGAAAGCCTGTCAGGATCCTCATTGGGTTCAAGCTATGGAGGATAAGTTGTTTGCTCTACAGAACACTAGTGCATGGGAGTTAGTTCCTTTACCTGTTGGTACGAATTTGGTTGGTTGCAAATGGGTCTACAAAGTCAAGACTCATTTTGATGGTTCTCTTGAGCTCTACAAAGCTCGTCTGGTTGCCAAAGGTTTCTCCTAGGAATATGGTATTAATTATGAGGAGACGTTTGCTCCTGTTGCCAAGATGACTATTGTCTGTACTTTGATCTCTATCGCTGCTATTCGTTCTTGGCCTCTTTATCAGATGGATGTTAAGAATGCTTTTTTTAATGGCCATCTCACTGAGGAGGTTTACATGCGTCCTCCTCCTGGTCTTCACCATTCCTCTGGCTAAGTTTGTCGTCTTCGGCGTGTTCTGTATGGTCTGAAGCAGTCTCCTCATGCTTGGTATGATCGCTTTCAGACTGCTGTTACCAAGCTTGGGTTTCATCCTTCTGCTTTCGACTCTGCTTTATTTCTGAGACATACCTTGGTTGGTTTTGTTGCTCTCTTACTATATGTGGATGATATGATCATCACCAGCTCTGACTCTTTTGCTATCTCTGAGGTCAAGCAGCATCTCTTCCGTACCTTCGAAATGAAGGATCTAGGACCATTACGGTATTTTCTTGGTATTGAGGTGGCTTCTTCTCCCAAGGGTTACTTTCTATCCTAAGCTAAGTATGCCAATGAGGTTATCCATTGAGAGTTCAGATTTGGCAACTTTTATTAAAAAATCCATTTTATTGCAATTTTGTCAAAAATGGACTGCGTCATCAAATCTCAGAGTCGCCACCTAATATTTTGGGAAATTAGGAAACTCATGACTCGTGCCAAGGCCACTGTTCGTCGTAACCAAAGATGCTTGACTCGGAACCTTAAGTATGAGAAGGGAAGGTCAATAATGAGCACCCCCGCTCACCCGATCAAAGATCAGCATCTGCTAAACCATGATATGAATTTTATTTTCTTTATATGTTCATGTTCTGATTATTTAGTAAATCCTAAAATTTACTGTGTGGAGCTTACAAGGTGTAAACTAGTTTGCTCAAATTGGAACAACCTTTTTTCGAAAAGGGTTTGAATTTGCCACCTCAAGTGAGCTTAAAATTTGTGAATTTGCCACTACAAAGTGGGCTTAAAACGTACATTCGTTGAATCATTCCAATTCAAGCAACAACCCTTCATCCACAGACATTCAAGTAGTTTATCAATTCAGCACTTAGCCTCATGGTAGGATGCTAAACATAATAAGAAAATTATATACAAACGGGATGTTAAAGCATAAAAACTCACATATTTACCGACGTCCCGTGAACAAGCTATAAAACAAAGTTAGTAAAATATGCATGATCTTATATACAGAATCCTAATGCAATTCACTCATAAGATGCAACTAAAGATTCGACTTCTAAAACATGGCATGTGAATCATCTCAAGAATATGAAATAGCGCATAGAATCACATAAGAATTGATTATATCCACAAATGCAGATTTTGCCGAATTTTAATGCATGAAACATGGATGTAAAGCATAAATATGCATGGCATATTAGATATATACATATGTACCGATAGGGAAAGCGAGTAAAGAATGAAATAGAAAGGAACGGAGTGAGGAATTATTACAACACTTAAATATTACAAATCCGATGAAAGAGAGAAAGGAGTAATAAAATAAAATAAAATCTCACAACACTCAAAATAAAAATAAAAGTTTTAAAAACCAGCAAAGATCTATATATCTTCAATCCAATCCAGCCCATGTACTCATCTTCAATGGAGGGCCCCACCGTCACAACTTGTACGTTGGATGAAAATAGGCTTCCGAGGTTGGCATCCAGCTCGTGAACCACACAAGCTTTATTCCCTTCAATATTGGTGTTGCCCCATCTTTTGGATTGTAGACAGGTGACTAATTCCAGTAAAATTTCACAATTCCTCAAAATGCACAGTGGAATGGAACATTGATAATACCCGGGATCTGTCAGCAAAGGCATTGCAACCAACTTGGTCCAAAACTCTCTCATACCAAAACCCTTCATCACCCATACATCAGCACGAGTTCCACGACAATTACAGAGTACACATAGGCTCCCACCTACAAACACCCAAAGCCTAATAAGAACAACCATCTTCATAATCAGGTTTCATAACCTCCTTATACGTCTCCTTCGCTAAATCAAAAGAAACAATAATCCAAGAGTTACTTAAATCATCACCGCCCTTCACGGCCCAATAGAGCGCCCCATTTACAAATTTACCGGATTCATCAAAAGTAATAACATAAGGAAACTCCACAATCCTCCTCCAAGAATTAGTCCTTATACACATTCACTTCAGTCCTATACGAAAGACTACCGAGACAAAAACATCCCCACCAACTTGTAATCATCAATAGACTCATCATAACCAAACCCAAATGATACAAAGTAACATGACAACAATTTGATTTTAGGCAATCTATTGGATTTTCTAGTAGATGGGTTCCATAGAAACACTGCATCATCTTTAATAGCTACACACCACAACCCATTACAAGAACCCACAACCCAGCCCATCCCAGCAACATCAACAAACCCACCACCACCAGTTACATTGTTGCATCACAGCACCGAAAAACCAGCACCTTAGCACCACGACCCCTTTGCCTCAATTCATTTGCTACAGCTCCGGTGACCGAACTCACACACCAGCGAGCCACAGCGGCCGGAAACCAGCTACACGGACCAGAAACCAGCACTGCATCGCTGGATGTCGCCAAAGACCGAGCACCACGTCCTAGCTGCTAAATTACGTATTCCACTCAATCAGAACAACATCTTCGTCTTCGGGAAATGGGCGCTTGAGGTGAACTCGCCATGGTTTCTCTTCCATGGAACGTCGTCACTGATTTCTTTCTAGAGAGATAGAGAGATCTTCGTTTTTGTAGGCGATGGAGAGGAGGTTACGCTCCTCCATGGTGAGCTCGCCGGCTGGAGTGGCGCCGAGGACCATCTTTGCCATGAAGTTGCCCATCTCTTCGTAGCGCTTGGCTTGCTCGGTGAGTTTAGCCACGCACTGTTCTCTCGTTAAACTGTCTGGTCTGGACAGGGCCACCATTCATGCGCAGATGTAGAGAGAGAGAGAGAGAGAGAGAGAGAGAGAGCTAGTGTATGCATGTGTCTGTGTGTGATCGGAGAGAGAGAGAGAGGTGCCGAGAGGGAGCAGAGGCAGCTCTGAACAGCCATCCCGCTCCCTTTGTGTGCGTGTGTATGGTGTGTGTGTGTGTGTGTGTGTGTGATGCTCTGTGTCTATGGCAGTGTGTATGAATCTCTGTGTGTATGCTCAGCTTCTCCTTTCAAAATGCAACCCGAGAGAGAGATAAGAGAGAGAGCGTGGGTGTGTGCCGTGTGTGTGTGTGTATGGTGTGTGTGTGTGATGCTCTGTGTCTATGGCAGTGTGTATGAATCTCTGTGTGTATGCTCAGCTTCTCCTTTCAAAATGCAACCCGAGAGAGAGATAAGAGAGAGTGTGGGTGTGGGTGTGTGCCGTGTGTGTGTGTGTATGTGTTTGGTGTGTTGTGTGGATGTGTGTCTATGGCAGTGTTTATGAATCTCTGTGTGTATGCTCAGCTTCTCCTTTCAAAATGCAACCCGAGAGAGAGATAAGAGTGTGAGTGTGAGTGTGAGTGTGTGCCGTGTGTGTGTGGCGAGCGGATCCTCTAGAGTTAATTCTCTAGAGTGATCTCCTAAAGTGGAGATCGGACGGCTCTGCTTTGTCCTCACCAAAACGACGTCGTTTTGGTGAGGATTTTCCAAAAAAAAAAAAAAATCAGTTTTTTTGAAGCTTTTTTTGCAGATCAAGAATGGCTTCAAGAGAAGAGAGAGAGGGGGGTTAGGAGGAGGAGGAGAGAGAGATGGGTCGTTGATCTTGGAGTTGCAGAGATCGCCATTGTTGATAGTGTTTGGGACTGAGAATCTGAATTTTTTTTTTGGAAAATAGCAGAGCCGTCCGATCTCTTTCTTGCCCCAAAACCCAGTTTGAAACCCTCCATGTCTTCTTAGGGTTCTCTCTCAGGCCATAGCTTCCATGACAATCACCTTCAAGACCCAAATCACCATTCTTGAGCTTTTCTAGCTTCTGGGTTGAATCAGAAACCCTCAAAACCTTCTCACAATTTTGATGATCTTCATGCTTTTTAGCTAAAATCGAGGCTAAGTGACCCCTCATGTGACCTCCCAAGGACAAATCTTGCAAACAAACCTGTGTTCTTGATCTTCCTCCATCAGATTGAATCAAGAAACAAAAGCAATGAGCCAAGAACAAGAAAACCCAGATCAGAAAACCTCAATTTTCTAGGGACAAGGACAGCAATGAGCCAAGGACAAATCTTGATCTTCCTCCATCAGATTGAATCAATTTCATGATTTCTGCTTTTGAGATCTGGGTCTGGTTCTAGAGAGAAGGAGGAGACTCTCTCTCTAACCCATTCTTCCTCCTTCCCGATCTGCAAAAAAAAAAATCAAAACCAAAACGACGTCGTTTTGGAGAGGAAAAATCTCAACCATTGATTTCATTAATTGGACACGTATCGCATCCTAAATTATCACTCTAGAGGATCACTGTAGGGAATCACCCTAGAGGATCCGGACGCGTGTGTGTATGGTGTGTTGTGTGCATGTGTGTCTATGCATATGTGTGTATCTGCTGTGTGAGAAAAAGAGAGACCACGTGAAAGTGAGTCAGCCACCTAGTGGAAGAAAAACGAAAAGATTCGATGGAGAGAGATAGTGCTTGTGTATTTTTTTACAAAAATAAGAGAGAATACTTAAAAAAAAAAAAAAAAAAAAAAAGAAAAAGAACACTAATAGTTTTAAAATGGTGTGAGTTTCACGTGATGGGATATCTTGTTTTTGTGTTTTTTTTTTTTTTTTTAATTTTCATCTCATTGTGGTCCATTAGTGTTCCCAAATTAATAGAATGAATCATTGTTGTATTTTTTTTATGAAAAATGAGTGAGACCACTAAAAAGAGGAACACTAATAACTCTAAAGTGGTGTGGATCCCACATAATGAGATGTTTTGCTCTTGTGTGTGTGTGTGTGTTTTTTTTTTTTTTTTTTTTTTTGAATTTCCACTTTATTAGTGGTCAATTAACACTCCCAAATTAGTGGGATGAATCATTGTTGTTTTTTTATTCTCCCCCTCTTTGACCATGCATGCTCCTTTTCTTTCATATTAGTGCTCACCACTTATATTTCCACTCAGCTCTCCACCGAACCCACTCTCTATATTATCTCTACCTAAAAGAATCCTCTACCCACGCACTTATAATATCCATCTTCCATCACCCCTCTGCCATCTAGCAAAGTACACCATCCTTTTTTTTTTCAAAAATGATTTAGACCTCTAAAAATAGACCTCTAATAGAGCACTAATTTATCTTTTTCTTCTCTATTTTTTGTCTTTTACTTCACTATTTTTTTTTTTTTTAATGGTTGGACAGCTCATTAGAGCTCTACAGCATTACTGTTTTTTTTTATATTTTATTTTTGTTGTCCCCTCCCCCCGATCATGTCCTCCTCTTTTTATCTTCATTAGTTTTTTTATCGATCTCCCCCACCCACTCTCAAATAATTTTCCACCACTTTTCTTTATTCCACCCAAAACAAAACCTCATCATTCTGACTATCTTTTCTTTTTTTTTATTTTATATTTTTTTATAATTTTCTTTTTTTTAATCAAATATCAAAATTATTTATACAAATTTAGATAAAAACATCAAAAACTATGTACAATACACAAAATTATATAAAAATATAAAATACTACAAATTCATAAAATAATAATAAAAATATTTTAATTTGGCCAAAACGGGTGAGGTTTGGGATTAAAGTTTCAATTTGATTTTTCGGCTGAGAAATTTATAAAATGACATATTCCAATTTTCATCATGGGGGTGGTCAAAAGAAAGTGCCCGAGTCTTAGGGCCGATCACAATGGGGTGTCTACAATATGCTAGCATATTCTAGAGGGTTAATAATAGCCCTTGGATCAAAATGATCCTAGCCATCCATTGAGGAGGTGAATGACTACATAAAGGGAAGTGACCTCCTTTGGAAGGGACAAGACACAACAACTAAGAGTGGAGTCAAGTACTTGAGTGTGAGTAATTCCAAAAGTGAGGTGTCCTTGAGAGTTTTCTTACATACTTGAGTGTATCTTTGCATCTAAATAAAAATTCACTTTTATATAGTTGTTGTGTTCTAACTTAACAATTTGGTATCAGAGCAAGGTGGTCAAGGACCGTTTTCTTGAGTTGATCGTGCACAACTTAAGACTATGAAGGTTGTGGATCAGTGATCACACTTGCTTGGTGAAAGTGTAGGAGGATCACACCAAGTCACAATGGTAGATCTTGTGAACACAACGACTGGAGTCACAAGACTCAACAACAACAACTACCAGAATTGGCAGAGTCGCATCAGGTCCTACCTTGAAGACTGAAGAGGAGGCACTATTCAGTAATAATAATAGAAGGGGTGGACCAAGACGTGATGGACCAAGACGACCTAACTCTACTAGGCTAAAGAAAAATGAAGAACATGCCAAATCATAGCAGCAGGATAGGAGCTCTCAAATAGGGGAAGCTTAATTTGGTAGCAATAACCATGATCAACGATCCTCAGCGCCCTAACGGCTTAACATAGAATGCTACAAATGTGGAAAGAGAGGTCACTACGCAAAAGATTGTCGTTCAAAGTGTGAGAACCCGAATATACAAATAAAATAAATAATTAGATAATAATAATTTTACAAATCTCAAATATTTTATTGTGAATCCTTAAGTGTGAATTAAATATTATTGGAGGGCCTTTTAATTAATTTTTAAACTTAAAATAAATTTATGGTGAAAGTATTTAATTTAGAGGCAAGATTTATCATTTAAAAAAAAATAGAGGGTAAATTAGTAAGTATATTTTGTTATATTAATAGTTATATTTTATTTAAATTAATGGGTTAGAAAATAAAATAATGGGAAAATTACTATGTAGTCCTATGTAGGGGATCTATTTCCCTTCTAATCCCAATATATTTTTAATAGATTAATAGGTCCACAGTTTTTTAAGTTTTATACTCAGAGGTCCTGTTTTTTATTTTCGTATTTTATAAATGACTGTATTACCCTTTGTTTTGAGATCTATATATACGTGAAAAATCAAATTTTTGCTCCGTTTAAAAAAGAAAATCAAATCTTCGCCTCTACGATCTCGATTTCTCTTCGTTATGGCGATCTCATTGTGCTGTGTGGTCGATCTCATTGTGCTGTGAGGTGGATCTGGTTGTGCAATTTGAATCTCTGTGTACAGGCAATCTCTGCGTACGTTCTCTTTCTCTCTCTCTCTCTCTCTCTCTCTCTCTCTCTCTATGTATGGTTTGTATCTGTCGATACATATATGTATGTGTATGTATGTATCTGTCGATACATACATATACATATATATATCTCTGTTTGTGTATATGGTTTGTATCTGTCGATACATATATGTATGTATATATAGATAAGCAAATTTGTGTGCTATGTGGTTTGTGTTTGGCAATATTGTTTTAGTTCTTTGTTTTGTGATAATTTTGTTTGTTTGATACTTATTTATTTGATTTTTGTTTGTGATATAGTGTAATGATTTTGATTTTGTTGATTTTGTTTGTTATATAGTGTAATGTGTTTTGAAGTTGTAGTTTGGAATTGTGAATTCTGGTGTTTTGATACTGATATGTTGTAAATGTATAATTTTGCAGTTTGGAATTGTGAATTGTGAACTGTTAGTACTGATATGTTGTAATTGTATAATTTTGCAGTTTGGAATCTGTGAACAATTGTTTGGTGGTTTGTGATTTTGTAGTATGGAGGGGTGTTTCATGTTAATGTGTAAATACAGTAATTCTTGTGCTGCTATTAAGATTAGTGAGGGATGTAGTTATCATGAAATTATTGAGAAAATATGTGCGAAGTTCAAGGAGTTGAGTATTGGTAACTTTTGTTTGTTTTTCTCTATTCCTGGATATTCTAATTGTATTGTTGAATGTGATGATGATTTGGGAAATATGCTGTCAATGGTAGGTAGTAATGGTTGTCATGTTGTTGATGTTGTTGTGGGTGATAAGAGAATTGTGGAGGTTGATGATGATAATTCTTGTAGGATTGATTCTGTAATTTGTGAGAGTTCTTTGGTTAACGATTGTAATGATTTTGGTGGTTTGTTGCCTAGTTTTTATCCAAAACCAAAGAGAGTTTTGTTGTCTGCTAGTTGAAAGGGGATTATACATAGTGTTGGTCAAGAATTTGAAGGTGGAGTGCCGGCGTTCCGCATTGCATTGGCTAAGTATGCAGTTGAGTGTGGTTTTGCAGTGAATTATTTGAAGAGTGATGCAACAAGAGTAACCGCTGAATGTATGATGAAGTCGTCTACGGGTTGTAAATAGTTTGTGCATTGAAGGGTGTTGATGAATTTCGGTATTTTTTTTATAATTAAGTTGGATAATGGGCATACTTGTGGGGTTGTTGCTCGTAGATCTTGTAGCAAAATGGTTGGTTCTAGACTTGTGTCTGATATTGTGCAAAATGATATTAGTGATAATCCATTGACTCGTCCTATTGAAGTTAAAAAAAAGTTGAAAAAGCAATACGGTATAGATGTTTCTTATCGGGTTGCATGGTTAGGAATTAATAAGACAAGAGGTGGGTTGTTTGGTGATTTTGCAACTTCTTTTGACCAACTTCGATGGTACCTTGAGACAGCTATGAGAACGAATCCGGGAAGTATGTTTGAATTAGATGTGGATGAAAGTAGTGGGTGTTTTCGGAGGTTGTTTGTGGCATTTCATGGATGTTTGTATGGCTTTCAATTTTGTCGTTTGTTGTTGTTTGTTAATGGTACATTCTTGAAGGGCCATTACAAGGGGCATTTGCTTGCAGCAACATCAAAGGATGGTAATCAAGGTATGTATTTATTTGCAGTTAGTATAGGTTTGGTTTGTCAGTGTGTTATTGTATTGTGAGTCCGCTAATTTTTGCAGTTTCATGTTATTTTGTTTGCAGGTCTGTTTCCTTTGGCTTTTGCGATTGTTGACGCTGAAAATCAAGATAATTGGATGTGGTTCTTAAGTCAGTTGTTAAAGAGTGTTGGTTTAGGCCGGAGATTGACCTTTGTGTCGAACCGTCAACATGGATTGCTAGACACTCTTTCAGTGGTTTTTCCCAATGCACATCATGCATATTGCTTGAATCATTTGAAGAGAAATTTGATTGACAAATTGGTGGGACTTCGTACTAACTATAAGCTAAGTTTGATGAAAATATTAGTTAAATGTGCTTATGCGCCAACAGTTGCTTCTTTCCAACATTATATGGAGAAATTAAGGCATATTGCTGGGAATGGTAGAGTTGATAGTATGTTGGATGGTTTGCAAAATGATAAGTGGGCGAATGCATTTTTTAGAGGGAAACGATATGGTGAGATATCATCTAATGTTACCGAGTCTTACAATAATTGGATTAGTGGGGCCCGTGAGTTGCTTATTACTTTTATGGTTGATATGATTAGGGTTCAAATCATGACTCAATTGTCGAATAGAAGAGCTGAATCTAAAAGATGGACTATGAAATTGTGTCCAGTTATGGAAAAGAAGTTGGTGGACTCTTTGGAGCTAGCTAAGTCTTGGGATGTGATTGTTGCTAGTGATACTGTGCTTGCAGTTCATTTTTCTATTTCTTTTTATGTTGATATTGGTAGACAGACTTGTTCTTGCCATGAATGGCAATTGAATGGTTTTCCTTGTTGTTATGCTGTGCATGCTTTGCGTAGTAGTGGTAGAGATGTGTATGATTTCATTGATCCTTTTTTTCATGTAGATTGTTTTAGAGAGTCATACAAGGAATATGTTTATCCAGTGCCTTCAAGTGAGAGATTTAACTTTGATGGTGCCAGCAGTTCGATTATCAAACCTCCTATAACGAAGAAGCAGCCCAGGCGGAACAAGAAGAAGAGGATACCTTCTAGGGGTGAGAATGTGAAGCAAATCAAGTGTGAGAGGTGTTTGAAATATGGGAATCACAATAAGAAGACGTGCAAGGCTGCTATTTGAGGCCACAGTCTATTCTTTTGGATTTGTATTTGAATTTGAGGAATTATGATAATAAAAAATGTGATACTTGGTATTATGGAAGTAATGAATAAAGTTGGTTGAATTGTTTTTTGTTTTTTGATGTGTTCTTTAGTTATTAAAGTTGTTTTGTAACAGTCTTGTTTTGTTTTTTTTTTTTTTTTTTTTTTTTTTTGTGGGTTTGGTTGGTTTTTTTTTTTATGGAATGCAGAGAAGGTTGTTGAAAATTTCTTATTGAAACTGTATAATATTGAAATGCAGTTTTACTACATGATTCATTTATTTCATATTTCGTAGCGAGAAAACTGTAGAATTTTGCAATTTTATTTTCAATTTTGAAATGTAGTTCATCTATTTGTTGAGTCATGAAATTGGATGCATAATTGTGTAGCATAAATTTTGTTTGAGTAATGAAACTGTATAATTTTGCAGTTTTAAGAATTATTAGAAACAACCTGATGAAACTGCATAATTTTGCAGTTTTAAAAATTATTAGAAACAACCTGACGAAACTACATAATTTTGCAGTTTGAAGAATTATTAGAAACAACCTTTACTGTATAAAAATACATGCAACCATAAACAAGTACACAAACAATCAGAAGAATAACCACAATAATAATAACAAGAAGAAGAGCAACAACAATATCAATGACAACAATCATTTTCACCATAATAACCAGAAGAAGATCATTCCCAAAAGTATATAAAGTACTTGTCACATGTTAAAAATAAAAATAAAAAAGTACAAAGATATGTTCACTTGAATATTTGTATTGTCAAGAAGTTTGTTCATTGTTTCTATGGTTTGGTATGTTTTGTCAACATTTGATAGTGCTCGAGTTTCCAAAATCGGTTCTCATCATTGAGGAATTGACTGATGATTTCTGCTCGAAATTTGATCCACTCAGTTGGTCGAAGTGATTTCTGCACAAGTTGCCAGTTGATATATTGGTTGATAATATTGCAGACGGCGATTGCACAATCATTCCTGCAAAGTTTTAGATGAAGTTAATTAGTTAGGTAAAACTGCAAAATTTAGCATATTGGAAGATTAGTTTATTGATTTTGTATCTTACGAGTGTGGGGTTTGTTGTGGGCATTTCTCAATTGATACAATTACTGTCTCGCACTCTTGAGATGATAACATGTTTCCTTGATTGCTGAGTAATGCTTTATTCCATCTCAATTGATGTTGTTGCTACAAAATAGTTTGTGGGTGTTTTTGTTAGTTATAGTGATGAGTTGAGATGTTTTTAAAGGAATGGAACTAAGTAGGAAATTTTATTTAACTTACAATTTCTTTTGCAATTTCAAAGTGCTTGTTGTGGCAATCTTTTGCTGGTCTCAAAGAGTCATAGTGTCTCCATATCCCATCAGCATTGTCAAAGACCACAATTGTCCAATGGTTGTCGTGGTTGATTGGGAAATGGATATATCTGTTTTTCATTGCTTTTAAAAAATGGATGTCCATCATTTTTTCTCTCAGTGCTTGATCTTGGTTTTGTAGTGGAGTCTGTAAGTTATATATATGTTTGAAATATGTTATAAAACTATGTAGTAAGACATGTTAAGAAAGTAGAAAATTTTGCAGTTAAAAGGTATGTTAAGTTTTGCTTATATTGATGAATGTTGAGAAAACGTAAGATCTTCCCGCATATGGATTTCTTGCAAAGGCTAGATCATTTTTCTCAAATTCGTCAATGGTTGGTTGGAGTGCCAATTGCTTTTCTGAGAAGGCATCAATGACCTGAAACATGTTATATATGAGAATGTGTTAGGCTTGTGGAATAGGTTACTGAATATGAACATAAACTATAAAATTGTGCAGTTGGAGACCTACATTCCCATATGGTTCCCTGTTGGTCAATCTGCATATATCTGAAAAGTATACACAATTTTCATCTTCGCTGCCAGACTAGACACAAGCACTTGATTGTGTGTTGTTGATGAGTTGAATTTGGTCTTGGTCTTTTTTGGATAGGCTATGCTAAACCTTGTTTGTTTTGCGGCATGAAATGGCAAGTGGCTTGTTTTGGATTGATTCTTCCTTGAAATCATCATCACTTTCCAATACTTGAAGTTGTGTCTTCTCTTGATTGGCATGCTCTTTTGGGTTGGTTTCAGCAGCAACTGCTTTCTCTTGGCCAATATCTTCTTGCATCTTTTCTTTCTGCTATTATTTTGCTTTATGAGCACCCTCTTTTTGCTCAGGTTCAGTAGCAGGTTCTGTCTCTGTCTCAATTTCTTCTTTTTTCTTTTCATTCTTCTTCTCTTTTTCTTCATCGGTACCCTCTGTTGGTTTGGGTACATCAGCAGCAGTTTGTGTCTTGTTCCTTGTATCTTCTTTGGCTTTTGTCATTGGTTGGTATTCAAAATCTGGGTCATGTGCTTGTTTTCTTGACTTTTGTTTGATTCTCTTGACCATTGATCTTTGTTAGGGACTGCCAGTTTTTTTGGTGGACATTTCCTTCAATTGATCTTCTTTTTTACGCAATTCAGCCATGGATTTTCGTTCCATATCTTGCATTTGTGCTCTCATGGCTGATATGAGCTTGTCCTTGTCGTCCTCTTTGGTTGGTGTTTGTGGTTGGTCATGACCTATAAAAATGTTGGATTGTGTTTTGGTTAGTTTAATTAAATTTTGCAGTTTGCTTTAGTATTAGACAATAGTTTACCTTGTGCATGAAATATGTCAGATTTCTCTTAGAGTTCTTCTTGTTGGTTTGTCAGTTCTTGTTCATTGACTTCTTGTTGTTGGTTTGTTTGTTGTTCTTCTTGTTCTTCTTCTTCTTCATCAGTGTCTTCTTATTGATCACCTTTTGCTTCTTGTCTTTCTTCTGCTTCATCATTGTCTTGTTATTCATCAGGTTCTTCTTCTTCTTCTTCTTCTTCTTCTTCAGTTTCTTCTTCATCAGCTTCTTCTTCATCAGTCACTTGTTTTTTTTCATCATCACTCTCTTCTTCTTGTTCATCACTTTCTGGTTCTTCTTGTGGTTTTTGCTTTCTTTTCTTCTTCTTTTTTGTTGTTCTTCTTGTTCTGATTCTGATTCTGATTCTGATTGATGTTCTTCTTCGAGAAAGTCATCCTCATCACTGTCTAGAAGTCTTTTTTTTTTTTTTTTGCTTTTGCTTTCTTTTTTCGTTTATTGTCCTTTTTGTGGTCATATTTCTTTTCTGAAGAGTCTGTTGATGTGCTTTGATTAATATGCAATAACTGTATTTCTTGTTCAGTTGGGGTTAAAGCACTTTGGTTAACCTGCATTGGAACAATGTGGCATATATCAGTAATACTGTAAAATTGGTCAGTTTCATAAGATGAGTTGTATTGTGAGTAATGTGGGTTAAGTGTCGAAATATGTTGCTTGAAACTGAAAATTTTTACAGTTTCATAATATGAGTGATGTGAAATAGATTTGTGCGTTTAAACTGTAAACTTTTGCAGTTTCATAACATGAGTGATGTTAAATAAGTGTGTGCTTTAAAACTGCAAACTTTTACAATTTCATAATATGATTTGTACTATGAATAATGTGAGTCAAGTGTTGAATATATGTTGTTTGAAACTGAAGAATTTGACGGTTTCATAACATGATTTTTACTATAATGACTGTGAAAGGAGTGTTGAATAGATTTGTGCTATGATAGTATAGAAGAGTTTGAATACCTTTTCAAAGTGAGCAAGGCTGATGTGTTTCCACTTGGAGTACATTTTGCCAAGGTTCCATTTCATAAACCTTGGGAAGCCTTCTTTGTTGGATAGTCGGAGGAGTTTACTGTGCTCACAGTACCAGTATTGTAAAAAAAAATTGAAACATGTTAGATAATTAGAAATAGGTGGATGTCTGATATTTTTGTGTGAAGTAGTTGAGTAATGTGTTTACCAAGAGTAACATGACGCATCCAGTGACATGCCTTGGGTTGTTGTTTGCATTTGCCATTGAATTCATCAGTGTGTCTTTTATTGCCTCAACCCAATTGTACTTCTTGATGTTGTTGAGATTGTCAACATAGTTAAGGAAACTCCAACTGAGTGTATGGCCTGTTGTAGGCATGAGAAGTTTCAAGCACAAGTAAAGGGTGATGACCCTTGCAAGATCTTGACGATCATTGGTTGATTTTC
Source organism: Camellia granthamiana (assembly GCA_036172215.1). NCBI lineage: Eukaryota > Viridiplantae > Streptophyta > Magnoliopsida > Ericales > Theaceae > Camellia > Camellia granthamiana. The sequence goes on from CM069909.1 coordinate 66,814,845, forward strand.
CTTTTTTTGTTTGTTGAAACATTTTAGTCAAAGACTTGTCATCCAATCTCTTTACTGATTTGCATCTTCGTTTGTAAAATGGAAGCTCAAAATCCTTTGGTCTTGCATAGGATTTGGTGGTGATGCTGTCTTCTCCACAGTCGATACCAAAAATGAGCTTGACATCACTGTTTCTGAGTTTCATTTCCTTTTTGCCAAGTATAAATGCTCTTTTTCTTTTGTTGTAGAGTGTTGTCATTTCTGCTACAATGAAATTGTAGCATCTGCACCAAGAGGCCTTCAGTTGTGTTGAGGAGAGAGCATTTATAATGGGCCAAAAAGAAATTTTTTTTCCAGCTCTATCTGTTGGGCTTTTGTGAATTTGACCCCCTTCAACAGTTTGATTACTGTTCCGATGTTGGAATGGTAATTAAATTGTTGGACTCTCTTTGCAAGGACTACTGCTTTTTTCCCTTTAGATGCCTTGGTTTTTGTTTTGGGAGTTGATTGGCTTTCTTGGAGCTTTCTTTTTTTGGTTGGAAGAGCTTCTTGTTTTTTTTGTTGGCTTTCTTTTGTTTGTTTTTGTTGTGGTTGGAGATGTGGTTGGTGTTCGTTGTGTGGGTGGGGTCTGTGGTGTAGTTCTTGGGCTTTTTCTTGTCGATAGTGTGGTTGTTTTGTGGGTTTTTTTGGTGGGGTCTGTGGTGTTTGGTTGTTTTTTGTTGTGGTGGTTGGGTTTTTTGTGGAGGGGGAGATGTTGGTGGCATTTCAGTGGATACAGGAGACGGACTTTCAAAAGGGGAGATACTTAAATCCCTGATTGCATTTTTGGGCATATGGGTTTGTTCCTTCCAATATCTTCGAACAGCTATTTTTGAAAAAATGAAAGCGACAGCAGGGTATGAGTAATATAATGACAAAACTGTATAATTTTGAACTTTTATATGCAGTTTAATATGAAGTTATATGTATTTGTTGGTAACAATTACGAAACTGTATAATTTGACAGTTTGATTTCCACTTTATAATAAGTTACCTATTTGTTTTGAGTAGTGATTAAACTGTGTAATTTTGCAGTTTCATTTGCAGTTTGAATAAATTTAGATATGTTACTTGTAGAGTAATGAAATGAAATTGTATGATGTTGCAGTTTTTATAAACAGTATCAACAATAGGAACAGCCCATTGTATTTTATAAACAGCAACAATAACAACGAGAAGATTAAAAATTCAAAAATAATAATAAGAAAAGCCAATATTGAACAACAAGAATAAGAATAAGGTGTTGAATGTGTAAAAACAGGGATTTATGTGTAAAAACAGTGGATTAGAATGTTGAAAAACAGGGGACTAGAATGTTTTAAAACAGGGGATTATATATAAAAGAGGGTTTATACATTTTGAAGTATGTAAAATGTGTATATACGAAATATGAAAGAATAATGTATAAATTTGAATGAAAAATAATGAATAGGTGAAGAGAGATGTTACTTTTTTTCCCCATTTCTGTGAATCGGAAGTCAGGAACTATGAAATTTCTTCAGAGTGGTGATGGTTCTTCATGTTGTTAAGAGTCGCCGATTGGAGAATATGAACGGCTTGGTGTTGTGTTAAAGATGAACGGTTTCGTTTTGTGGTTAGGGTAGGGTTTCAGAGGGAATGGAGTCGAACAGAGGAGAGATAGAGGAGTGAGAATGCGATTTCGAGCAGCGGAGATGTAACAGTGTACTGATCAGACTAAGATGATCGTGGGTGATGAAGATGAACGGTTTCGTTTTGTGGTTAGGGTAGGGTTTCAGAGGGAATGGAGTTGAATGGAGTTGAATGGAGGAGAGATGGAGGACTGAGAATTCGATTTCGAGCGGCGGAGATGTGACAGTGTACTAATCAAACTGAGATGATCGTGGGTGATGGTTGCGCGCGTGTAAATTGGATGATATATTGTGGGTATTTTCGTCTTATTGATAATTTGAGGACTTAATGGAGTATTAAATTTGTTTTGGGCCTAAATGGGGTATGATATGTTGGGCTTGGACCTTTGGGTCAGTTCCCCATAAAATAATATAAAGAGATAATAATTTAGAGCCTTTTTGTTTAGATATATAAGGTAACCCTAGGTTGCCTAACACAATATATATCAGCAGCCACAACAGCCACGGGAAGAGAGAGGTTGAGAGAAAAGAAGGGGAAAAAAAAAAGGGTTGCAAACAAGGAAGAATTTTTGGATGTGGTAGGTCTTTATCTTTCTTCTTCTTTTTGTTTTTATTCTTTATCCTTACTCTATTATTATTTAGTTCATTGATGGAGAGGTTGTGGGTTTATGTATTTTGTATATATGTATACTGTTAAGAAATCTAAGGAGTTAAATTCATGTATAAAGAATGGGTGTAAATCTTAGTCCAAAATTTCTGCACATAATCACAAACTTTAAAAATCAAGAAACCATATCAAATGAATTAATTTTGAACTGAAATTTTTACAGTAGATTAATTACATATTGAATTGTATATCTGAATTTTCTCATAATTTTTTAGAGTCAAAATCCATATAAACTGATGCATTCAAATCTGTCCAGAAAACTGGTTTTAAACAGTAAATTCAGGAGTGTTGTTCTCTTTGGGTATAAATCCAAAAATTATCAAATCTATGTCATTAGAACCAATTATGAGTCTAGTTTCTTACAGTTTTGGCCTTGCATTGATTGCTCGTGTATATTAAGAGAACCGTCAATTTCTTTAAAGTGCTGCAGAAAACAACCTGTTTTGATATAATAAATTGTAGATAATTATTTTGATAAGCAAATCAAGTGAAACCAATTGGTTTGAAACTTAGGATATATTAGTTGATATCTGGAGGTTTTTGGAATTTTTCGAATAGCGTGGAGTGGGTTTTGTAATTTTCAAAGTTAACGAATAGATTGGGAAAACTTGTTTAAAACTTTGTTTTATCTTAAAGTCACTTTTAGTTAAGTTTCGATTGGAACCCATGTCTTGGGTGATTTTAGACCTTGAAGAACATGAATTTAAGTAATATTTAAGAGTAACGATGAGTTGGGTTGAGCCGTGTTAGTGCACTTTAGTTTGGGGTTACTTAGTTTATTATTCCTTATAGTATGTTTGAATTAGTGGTGGCATGTAGTTTTAATACTTTGTTCAGGGCACTAGTTGGACTTTCATACTTTATTCGAGGATTATATTATTTTTTTTCAGGTGAGTAGTTTCATGCTACATATTTTTATAAATGTTCCCCTACCCTGAACTGTTGGAAAATTAAATTGTTGTTTCATGACTAAACTGTTTTGACAAATTATTATATTATTAATGGAATCAAATTATTTCTAAAACATGTGTGAACTTGGCATACTGTAAACTATTTGTTTTGGTCTCATGTTTATAATGATGAACTACCATGTTTTGCGAAACTGATGTATATTAATTATTGGGACCATATGTGTATTTAGTCTAGGGAAATTATTCCACTGTGTGTGGTGACTCTGGCCACTAGGGAACAGATCCGGGTTGGGCCGTGATGACTCTAATGCTCAACGATTGTAACGAAAAGACCTTTAAAAAATGCTAGGTGACCTTCAATCGGATCGTCTTTGAGAAAAGGCCCAGGTGCCACCCTGAGGATGACTCTTCGTTCGGTATTGGATCCAACGGGGCTTATAGCCTTGAGAACTGTGTGGCATATTATTTGTTTTTATTGGTACCCAAAAAATTATTGGTGTTCATGTTGTAATCTGTTTTAAGTGGAAAATGTCATTTATCATGTTCTTGAGAGACATGAGTATTTTAACTGTTGAACTGTGAAACCTTCTTTTTGAAACAGATTCTCTTTACCAAATTGTATGCCAATCTAGTTTCTGTGATATATATCTTATTTTGGAATTGAACCCTGTTTTCAAAACTGTATTTACTATCCATGTTGCTACTCACGGAGCTATCAGCTGACTTAGTTGTTTACCATTTCCAGGTGTTAGAAGGACTTAGAGTGGACTCATGGCGTAGCGGGGACTCAATTGCATGGACCTCTAGGGCATTTATTTAATTTGTTTTAGGTTGCTTTGTCGGGTTTTGTACATACATTGTGGTTGGGTTTTATTTAGAATTATTTTATTTTGTGGGCGGTTTGTGTCCCATTTAGTATATATATATTTTTAGGAAGTTGGTTATGACTTGTTTTGCACTTGTGGCATATCACTGGATTGAGTTTTGATTTATTTATTTCTGGGCTATCATCACATTTATTCTTTATGGTTTTGGGTTCATGTTTAGGCTTACGTGTGCCTTGGGCTAAGTCCCTATGGGCCATGGCCGGTCATGCCCGGATTTGGGGTGTGACACAAAGAGAAGGCAAGAAGAAGGTAACTTGGTGACATCCAAAAGTCACGAAGACAACAGTGAGAAAGAATGGGACTTCCAAGCATCATTTGCAGTGTTCGATCCTAATGACACTTATTGCTCTGAAGAAGTAGACTTTGATGCATGAGAAGTGTAAGAGTAATGTAGTCCAACCACTGGTGAAGTGGCTGTGCGTGCGGTTGTGTCTGAGCCTAATGAGCCGGCTCTTGTGGTGGAGTTTAAAACTGGAGCAATCAACTACAACAATGAGTGAATCGTTGATACAGGATTCTCTAACCACATGACTTGTGACAAGGAGAAGTTGTCCAGCATGTCTAAGTACAAAGAAGGCTTGGTAGTAGTTAATACAAGGTTGCCGATCACCCATGTTGGTAAGACAATCATCACTTCTCACTTCAACTTTAACCAAATACAGTTGCAAGACGTCTATCATGTGCCAGGGATGAAGAAGAATCTGTTATCAGTCTCATAACTCACATCCTCGGGCAACTATGTTTTATTCGGCCCAGAGAATGTGAAGGTATACCAAAAGGTTAAGTTATCTGGTACTCGCATTATGGAGAGAACACGGTTGGAGTCTATTTACGTAATGTTAGCAGAATCAGCCTACATAGATAAGACTCGAAAGAATGAGACTGCAGACCTTTGGTATGCACGCTTAGGTCACGTGAGCTATCACAAGCTAAAAATAATGATGAAGAAGTCTATGCTCAAGGGCCTTCCTCAACTGGATATTCGAGAAGATACAATTTATATTGGATGTCAGTATGGTAAGGCACATCAATTACCATATGATGATTCAAAGTATAGAGCTAAGGAACCTTTAGAGTTTATCCACTCAGATGTCTTCGGATAGGTAAAGCAAGCATCAATCAACGGAATGCGCTACATGGTGACCTTCATTGATGACTTCTCAATGTATGTGTGCGTGTATTTTATGAAAGAGAAGTCTGAAGGTTTGGCCAAGTTCAAAGAATTTTGTAAGAAGATTGAAAGCAAACTTGGAAAGAAAATTCGATGCTTGCGAACAAATAATTGAGGAGAATATTCATCAGATGAGTTCTCTAACTATCTTAGAGAATGCCAAATTCGACATCAGTTTACCTGCTCAAGTATTCCACAACAGAATGGAGTAGCTGAAAGAAAGAATAGGCATCTTATAGAAACTTGTCGGAGCATGCTACATACTAAGAATGTACCTGGCAAATTTTGGGCTGAATGTATGAAGGCAACAGCTCATGTGATCAACAGGCTACCACAGGCAGGTTTGGGGCTGGTCTCACCCTTCCAGAAGTTATGGAACACAAAGCCTACAGCAAGTCACTTTTGAGTATTTGGATGCGTCTACTACGTATTTATGCCAAATCATCTATGTAGCAAGTTCGATAAGAAGGCAATTCGTTGCATCTTTGTGGGCTACGACAGTCAAAGGAAAGGGTGGCAATGTTGCTACCGCACGACCGGCCGCTGCTATACTTCCAAGAATGTTGCATTTGACGAAGCCTCATCTTGGTGGTCTTCACAAGATGTACCATTGCCAGACTCCAGAAATTTAGAAGATCAGTTACAAGAAAAGCTGGGGGAGCAAAGACAAGAGGAAGAGGCACCTCCTAGTTTAGAAATCATCAAGGAGCTAGTATCAACACAAAGTAATGATGAGCTAGAGCCTGACCTGTCAAAGACACCAAAAAGATCTTCAAGTTCATGGAAAACAGGTGTCCATCACAAGAGTCCAGAAGAAGTTCACCTGAGCCAACAAGAAGGGGTTAAAGAGATTGGACCAAAACTCAGAAGGTCAGAAAGACAATTTAAGCCTAATCCGAAGTATGCAAATACTACTCTAACTGAAGAAGATAGCATTACAGAGCCAACAACCTTTGAAAAGGCATCCCAAAACAAAGCATGGCAGAAGGCAATAGAGGAAGAGATTCAAGCCCTCAAACAGAATCAAAATGGGAGCTAGTTCCTAAGCCCAAAGACGTGAAGCCAATATCATGTAAGTGGGTGTACAAAGTAAAAACTCGTCCTGATAGATCGATAGAAAGGTGTAAAGCACATCTAGTGGCTCGAAGCTTCTCATAGCAATACGGATTAGACTATGATGAAACATTTAACCCAGCAAAGATCATAATGGTGTGAGTACTAATAGCACTTGCAGCCAGCAAGTCTTGGAAGTTGTGGCAGATGGCCGTAAAGAATGCCTTTTTGCATAGTGAGATAGATCGAGATATATATATGGAGCAACCCGAGGGGTTTAAAAGCAAAGTCCATCTAACTTATGTTTGCAAATTAAAGAAAGCCTTGTATGGCTTAAAGCAAGCACCGAGGGCATGGTATGGTGTAGACACCCCATTTTAACCGGCCCTAAGACTTGGGCACCTTCTTTTGAATACCCCATGATGTACATTGGAATATGTCATTTTATGAATTTCTCAGCCAAAAAAATCAGATTGAAGTTTTAATCCCAAACCTCACCTATTTTTGCCAAATCATTAATTTGTAATATTTTATAATTTTATATGTGTACATATTTTTAGGCGGTATTATATAAAGTGGTACATTTTAGCTAATTTTGAAAAATATAAAATAATAAAAAAATGAAAAATAAAAAAAATGGTCAGAATGATGAGTTGTGTTTTGGGTAGAAGAGTGGGTGGGGAATTATTATGGCGGAGAGAGTAGACAGCTAAAAGAAAAAAAACAAGGGGTGGTGGTGGACAATGATTTTCAAAAGAGAGACATAGGGAATATTTTTGTAGAAAGAAGAGAAGTTGGTTTGCTTTATGTATGTTAATTCAGTGGGTGGGGTTCAAAGTAGATGGAAAAGAATCAAAAAAGAGAAGAGAACAGGTGAGAAGTTAAAAACTATTAAAAAGAGAGAGACAGAAAAGAGGAAGTGGGTGGTGTATTATTTGAGGGGAGATAATCTGAGATTGATAAAAAGGAGGAGAGTGGTGTTCATGAAAAGGGGGAGAGGAATGATATTGTTTTGAGAGAGAATTTTCTAGAGAGAGATTGAGAGGGAGGGAAGTTTCATCTGCAAACCCACATTCAACACACACACCACCAACTTCATCTTCTCCCAGCACACACGGCTATCACACACTGATACACATGCACAAATGAGAGCTACACACACATACACACACTGATACACGGCACACACAGCAGCACCACTACACAACACACCTCTCACACACCCACAGAGAGCAGATGAGGAGGAACATGATATTCACACACACACGGTTTAGAGAGAGAGACCCAGCACACCCAACACAGACCAGCCACATATAGACACCATTCACACTCTTCTCTCTCAAGATCTATACATACCCATGGACATCATGGGAGCCACCAACTGAAAAAGGACCAACACAGCAGCACACACACACAGGAGGCTCGGCCTTCTTGGCTAAACCCATCTCTCTCTTCTCTCTCTAGACATTCCTAGGCTGCTCTCTCTCTAGGACACACCACACACACATGGGCTGAGGTCCTCTCCCTCTCTCTCGGCAGCTTGAGTTTGAAAAAAGGAAGAGATACACATACAGACTTTTCTCTCTATATCTCCTTCAAAATCGATTCAACCATGGATCATCATCATCTAAAAAAAAAACTCGGTTTGATCTCTCTTGGCGCAAGTTGCTGGTACAACAATTACGTGGGTTAGAGAACCTGCTCGGAATCGTAGAAAAGATGGAGTCACTAGCGCTGGGTTTATCTATTCCGGCGTGAACTATATCCATTCCGGTGTGTGGAATAGCTGGGCGTGTGCCTCACGGCCGTGCGAATGCGTGAGCTTCAGTTGATGCAAAGTTGTTTTCCGGTCAAAACTCAGCCGTATTTGGGTCTGGTTGGTGTTGTTGTTAGCGTGATACAACTACCAAGACGAGGTGTGTGGAGGAGCAACATGATTGCACGATCAAGTGGTCACATGGTGTAGCTATCCATGGGCCTGCAGAGCTTGACCATTCGTGATGTGTACGCATGCAAGGTGATGAGTGATGTCCCTGGTGCTATTGCAGGTCCATTATGCGTATGGGCCTCTAGTGGGAAATTCAATTATTAGATAATGGACAAGTGGTTTTGAATGGGCCAGTCATGGCTATTCTTTTTAGTAGGATTTGTGGGTTTGACCCACGTAATGTTAGTAAGGGTCCATGTGGGCTATGGTCAGTATGAGTTGGGTTGATGGGTTGTCGGTGGAGTGAGCTGGAAATTTTGGGGCTTGACAATTTTGGGCTCATTTGTTGGGCTCAATTTTTATTGGAGAAAAGGAGTGGAATGTGCCAGTGGACTACTGAGTTGGGTTATTAATTGTGGGCTTTTAGTTTGTTTTTTTTTTTTTTTTTGAGTGTTTTGTGAGATTTTTATTTTATTTTATTATTCCCCCCCTCTCTCTCTCCTTCGGATATGTAATAATTCAGGTATTGTAATAATCCCCCCACCCCGCTTCTTATCTATCCCATTCTTTAATCGCTTTCCATAACTGTACATATGTATATATCTGACATGCCATGCATATCCATGCTTTGCATCCATGTTTTATGCATCTTGATTCGGCTAAGTTTGCATTTGTGGGTTTAATCAATTCTTATGTGATTCTATGCGCTACCTCATGTTCTTGAGATGATTCACATGCCATGTTTTAGAAGCCAAATCTTTAGTTGCATCTCATGAGTGAATTGCATTAGGATTCTGTATATAAGATCATGCATATTTTACTAACTTTGTTTTGTAGCTGTTCGTGGGACGTCGGTAAATATGTGAGTTTTTATGCTTTAGCATCCCGCTTGTACATAATTTTCTTATTATGTTTAGCATCCTACCATGAGGCTAATTGCTTAAATGTTAAACTGTTTGAATGCCTGTGGATAAAGGCTTGTTGCTTAAATTGAAATAATTCAATAAATGTACGTTTTAAGCCCACTTTGCAGTGGCAAATTCAAACCCTTTTCGAAAAATAAACATGAAATTGAATTGTTCCAATTTGAGCAAACTAGTCTATACTTGTATGCTTCACATAGTAAATTTTAGGATTTATTCAATAATCAGAACATGAACATATAAAGAAAATAAAAAAGTCATATCATGGTTTAGTAGAGGCTGATCTTTTGATCGGGTGAGTGGGGGTGCTTATTATTGACCTTCCCCTCTCATACCTAAGGTTCCGAGCCAAGCATCCTTGGTTACGACGAACAGTGGCCTTGGCACCGAGTCATGGGTTTCCTAATTTCCCAAAATATTAGGTGGCGACTTTGAGATCTGATGACGCAGTCCATTTTTGGACAAAATTGCAATAAAATGGATTTTCAATAAAAGTTGCCAAATATGGACTCTCATCTATATTTCACATTGCACTCGTGAGACTAGATCAAAGAGATTTCGGGAGTCTGAACTATTTAACGTGCACGGGTACCCCCCGGGCATGTTACAGTTTCTGGCAACTCTGCTGGGGAGTTATGAAACCTTAACTCGAACTCCATGATATGACTTTTATTTTCAATTATATGTTTATTGCATTGCATGTATTGGTGCACTTAAAGTTCCTGTGTTGCCCAGATGCTGGTGGGAGCACAAGCACACTTTTTGTGACACTACACATATCTCTACGTTACTTTGGAGGCCTTGTGTTATAATCTTTTGAGATCTAAAGGTTCTCAGACTTTGAAGAGAGGCTATATTGACTCTTCTGATTTTCTAAGATCTTCATTGGTTATGGCCCAAAGGACTCTTTGGTAATGTCACATTGACTTTAACCCCTAAAGTAAAGCCAACCTTGTACATATAATGAGCTATAGTACCTTTCAAAATTAGAACAGGACGCTCTCCCATTTCTAGGATGTATGATACCACTTGTTTGAATAGTGAACTCTAGATCATTTCAAAAGCGTAGGACAGGATAACCTTACCCTCCATAGGGGTGTTTATTCTCTTTCATGCTATGTGTTATGTGCGATGTATTGGATCTATACAAGTGTTCTCAAATTCAAGCGAGTGATTCAAGCATTTCAGTTTGTGGGGTTCAGTGTGTTTTTAGTGAGGGCATAATTGGAAGTTCCATTTTGTTTCTGTAATTGGGGAGTGACCACCTATTGATTACACGGGCTTTATTTTGAATGTTGTCGATAGCCCACACTTTGACTGGCAATTTGAGAATGGTTTTATTCTGAGTTCTGAATTGAGTATTGAGTCTAAGTTTGACTCCATCAAGTTTGTAGAGTTAGAGTCAGGCTCGAGTCAGCCTAATGAGTCAGAGTCTGTTGATTTCGATAGTGCTAACCTAGACATTTCTGTCCTGTCTAGGTCCTCTTTGTCATTTTCTTTTGAGTATGTTGTCAAAAGTCTGTTGTCATTGCTGAGTCATAGTCTCTTTTCAATAAACAGAAAAACAAAAAAACAAAATGCCATAGAGTCTGCCTACTTCTCTGTGCCTTAATTCATCGCATTGACCAAAGTTTTTCAAAACTTTTTCCAAAACTCTGATAAAAACGAAGAGGAAGAATTTCCTCGGGATTTACAAATTTTGATCAACTGAGAGGAAGAGAGGTATGCTAAGCCTTTGATGAATAAAATCATTTTTGTTAATGTGGGCACTGAGAAGGATCCTGGCTTGGTACAAATTGGTTCTATCTTATCTTCATAAAAGTACGAGTGATTAGTCACTTTGTGAAAAGATTTCAAAAACTGTTTTTGCGTGGTCCTACGAAGACATGCCTAGAATTAGTTATACAGCATAGGATCCCTCTTGACTCGTGGTCCGACCTCCTTAGCTCCTTAGCTTTCAAACCTTGATTCGAAGTATTCAATGATCATTCAAAGTGTAAGGCTTGCATAGCCGAATTGGAAACAGCCCTTGAACTAGGGACCATGATGTGATTCAAATGGGGGCAGCCCTTCAACTAGGGGTAATAAGGTCGAATATGATTTAGATTGGAAATAGCCCTTGAACTAGAGGCAATGATTGATCTAGATTGGAAACAAACCTTGAACTCAGGGCAGAGAATGTGATTTCGATTTGAAACAGCCCTTGAACTAGGGGCAAAAGTGTGAGGCTTGCATAGCTGAAATGGAGGCAGCCCTTGAACTGGGGGCAATAAGGTACCACCCTTGAGAGGCTCGCTGGGCCGAAAACCCGGAAGGGGGACCCAGGCAAAAGTTAGAGCACAAAAAAAAATAAAAGAAAAATGAAAAGCTCGCAAGGTTGAAAACCCGAAAGGGCGGCTTTGGCAAAAGTTAGAGCATAAAAAAAGAGAGTGTCAATACCCGAGTGAACCTTAGCCAGAACTATGTAGGGCCTGTGATTCAGATTGGAAGCAACCCTTGAACTAGAGGCAAGAAGGTTGGATGTGATTTAGATTTGAAGCAGCCCTTGAACTAGGGGCAAAAGGTTGGATGTGATCAAAGAGTTAAAACTGAATCGTTTCACAATGAAGACCGCCCAGAAAGGCCAAACCCAGAATTTGAGAGAATGAATTTTATTATTGAAGGACAGTCGAGTTCCTATCCACTACACTAGGGGCAACACTAGGGGCAAATTCAGACCCAAGTAGCCTAGTCCCTACATCATCATATCTCCTGGTCAAGTGTAGCAGTCATTATTGTAGATTTTGATGGCCTAGAGATCTCACACCCATTCAACATGGACAAGCTAAACTGAAACCCTTGAGAGGCTCGCTAGGCGGAAAACCCAGAAGGGCGACCCAGGCAAAAGTTAAAGCAGAAAAACAAAAAATTAAAAAAAAAATGATGAAAAGAATGAAAAACAAAAAAAAATGAAATGAACAAAATGAAAAATATATATATAGAAAAAAAATGATGAAAATGAAAAATAAAAAGCTCGCAAGGTTGAAAATCCGAAAGGGCAGCTTTGGCAAAAGTTAGAGCATAAAAGGAAAGTGTCAATACCCGAGTGAACCTTAGCCGAAACTACGATGGCCTAATTCCTATCTCTAGGATACGTAGGTAGCTTCATTTTGAAGTTCAGCCCTAATAATTTTTCAACTCATTCATTTTGTCCATGTTTGATTGGTGTATCTTTAGTCGACTTGGTTGTCCTATCCATGTTTGATTGGTGTATCTTCGTTCTGCTCAGTTCAGTTGGTTCAATTCAACTTGGCTCAATTCGGTTCAGTTCAGCGGTTCGGTCCAGTTCTGCTCGGTTTCATTCGATTCGGATCGGCTCGGTTCGGTTATCATCGTTGCTACAAAACCAATTCGGGGTTATTTGGCTTGGGGCTATGCACCTCAATGATTGATTCCATGTTAGTTGAGTAATGGCCATTTGAAAAAATAAATTTTGATTAATTTGAATGAAGCTGACTAATTTTTCTCGAAAATTGTTCCATTTTTGCAAAACTTGGACCATTCTTTGGATTTGAAAAGGGAAAAATTTTCAGTGCTCACAATTTAGCTTACATGATTTCAAAACAGAAAATGGAATAAGTATGCTAATCTAACTCTCATGTTGATCAAAACATTTTTACAAAAAAAAAAATCAATCAAGGCAATGAATTAGGGGCATAGTCAAGTCGGAGATTCTATCTTCTCCATCACTTGAGTCATGAAGTTCGTTGGCCAACTCTTTGGCTAGATCATGAGTTCGTCGGCCAACATTTTGGTCGGCCCATCAGTTTCAATTTCAACCCATCAGGATAAACTGCAGAATCACTTAGGCTCAATGGTTGTGTTCCAGAGTCTTGTTTTTTTTTAAGTTCCTTTCATACTAGTCAATGTATATAAGTATGTTTGGATTGTTTTGCTTCGTTTTTCTTTCGTTAAGTCATTCTTTGATTTAGGTCAGTATGGGTCAGTATAGAATCAACGTTCAATTCAGAGTTCAAAATTCAATCACTCTCAAATTCAATCAAACAAAAATGTTTTCAAGTTCAAAGTGATATGCTAGTCACGCCATTGATGTGCAAAAACTAAACTGATTTTATTGCAGTCAGGGGAGGACATCCCCGATCACAGAGACACAAAACAAAAAACAAAAAACAAAAAAAAAAAAACAACAACAACAACAACAACAAAAAAGAGAGTAACATTTTCTCAGTTTTCCGACAGTAGCTTGACAGCGAAGATTACAACTGGCTTCATTTGCACACAATTTCGTTGCCTGACTTTACCATCAGCTGCCTCACTTCATCTTTACTTCTTCGAAGCTCTTGAAGACTCTGCCTCGGCCTTGGCAGAGCTTCCGAAGGAGATTATCCCTCGCTGGCCGTCAAAGGTAGTCCCATGACGAGTTGCGACGGTCACCTGTCGTTTTAACTCCTTGATTTGTTTCTTCAATCCGCTAACTTCCCCTTGAGAATCTTTGTACATATGTTGAAGTAAAAAAAGTTGTGCATTCAATCGATGCACCTCACACGTTCTGTTCTGTAGCCGACGGGACAAGTTGGAGACCGCAGTCACGGTCTCCACACATGACCTCAGCGTATACGAGTTTGCTTCGATGTCAGACTATGCCGCCATGATTTGTTCAACTGACATCGCTGGAAAGTTAAAAACAGGAGAAGGAGGAGGAGCTCGTGGTTGAGGTCCAGGGGAGTCGGAATCGGTCATCATGGACTCGTTTAGATCTGGAAAAAGAGTGAGAGAACCTTGTGAAGAGGCCATGGCAGAGAAGAGTAATGCAAAAGAAAGAGGTTACAGAGTGGTGGCAGAGAAAGTTTGCAGGCTTTTGCTCTGCCTCTCTCTTTCGTAGGCCTCAACTTAAGAAAAGGATGAAGCCAAAGAAGAAGACAAAGAGGGAAGAAGGCTCGTGATGATCTTTGACAAACGAGGCAAGATTGGATAGCCTGTCGATCAGGCGCCGTGATTGTTGAAATCGTGCGCCAGATACAACGCTCGAAGAAGATGAAGGAAGAGCAGGTAAGATAAAAACAGAAAGAGAGGCAGGAGAGTTGTATATATATATGTATATGTATTGTATATCTATGTATTATATATATTTGTTTGAACATTTGGGTCACAGGTATGGCTTGGGTTCAGTGGTTTGGCCTAGTGGGTTGAGGATTCGGAAAGCCTAAGCCCGAGGTCAGGGGTTCGAACCCTACATTGAGTGTCTCTTTTGTTTTGTTTTCGTTTTATGTATAAATATGTCTTTTATATATATATATATTTGTTTGAACATTTAAGTCACAAGTGTGGCTTGGGTTCAGTGGTTTGGCCCAGTGGTTGAAGAGTGAGAGGCTGAGCCTGAGGTAAGGGGTTCGAACCCCACATCGAGTGTTTCTTTTGGTTTGTTTTGATTTTGTGTATATATGTCTCGTATATGTATATATATATTTGTTTGCATATCTTGTCACAAGAGTGGCGTGGTTCAGTGGTCGAGGACTCGAAGACCAGGCCGAAGGTCAGGGGTTCGAAACCCCGTATCCCCACATTTATGCATTTTGTGTTTTTCCTTTCTTTTTGCGTATTTTGCGTACGTGTGCTGATGTCAGCAAACGGAATATGGCTTCTCAGTAACGGCATCTTCCCGCTGACGGTTGCAAACGGAATATTCCCCATCTGTGTATATATCCGTATATGTTTGTGTATAGGTCCGTATATGTCTGTGTTGTACATACCTGTATATATACTGTATATGTCTGTGTATATATCTGTATATATCTGTCTGTATGTTGTCTGTATATGCATATGTGTATACCATATGTATATATATGTGTGTATTTATATGTAAATATTTGTGTATTATCTTGGTTGTGTTTGCAATGAGTTCCTAGGAGACCAACTGCGACGGTGAAAACTAGAGTTCGAATGGCCGAGGCCTAGAACGCAAAAGGTTCGGGATTTCCGAGACTAAAGTCTGGTTTAAATACCCAGGGGTGTATCCCTGACTTGAAATCTGTATGGCAGCCCCATAGGTTGAGGTAGCGTGTATGCGCCTCAATTCTGGATACTGAACCAACCTAATCTGTCACCACGTTGGAGAATAGGGAAAGTTGTGAATATGATCAGGAAATAAAGCGGCATCCGTGGCCATTCAATCGGTTAAAAACAGCAAGTGTGCTTGTTGTTCTTTTTCGGGTCCAGGAGACCTTAAATCCTCTGAAGGTGCAAGTCCTTTGGTGTTTGTCGTGCCCAAATGACTTTCATGGTCTAGGAGACCTTAAATCCTCTAAAGGTGCAATTCCTTTGGTGTTTTTCGTGCCCGAATGACTTCAATCGGTTTAGTATAGCCACCTGACTGTGTTTGTAATAAGTTCCTAGGAGATCGACTAAGGCGGTCGAAACTAGAGTTCGAATGGCGATGCCTAGAATGCAAAAGGTTCGGGATTTCCGAGACTAAAGTCTGGTTTAAATACCCAAGGGTGTATCCCCGGCTTGAAATCTGTATGGCAGCCCCATAGGTTAAGATAGCTTGTATGCACTTCAACTCTGGAAACTGAACCAACCTAGTCTGTCACCCTGTTGGAGAATAGGGAAAGTTGCAAACATAGCCAGGTAGAAATGTGGCTTGCTTCGTGTGTTTTACACAAAGATTGCCACCCATGTTGCCATCTTCATAGCTTTATCATCACTCCATGACATTGCATTGCATTGCACAAATCATGAATTATCAAACCGGCTTCGCGTAGCGTATAAGTCCAATCATCGAACCGGCTTCGCGTAGCGTATAAGTCCAATTATCCAACCCGGCTTCGCATAGCGTATAAGTCCAATTATCAAACCGGCTTCGCATAGCATATAAGTCCAATCATCAAATCGGCTTTGCATAGCGTATAAGTCCAATTATCAAAATTGGTTAACAACGGCAGGTGCGCCTGTCTGTTCACACCACCCAAATCGGTTAACAACAGCATGTGCGCATGTCTGTTCACACCACCCAAATCGGTTAACAACAGCAGGTGCGCCTGTCTGTTCACACCACCCAAATCGGTTAACAGCAGCAGGTGCGCCTGTCTATTCACACCACCCAAATCGGTTAACAACAGCAGGTGCGCCTGTCTGTTCACACCACCCAAATCGGTTAACAACAGCAGGTGCGCCTGTCTGTTCCCACCACCCAAATTGGTTAACAACAGCAGGTGCGCCTGTCTGTTTACACCACCCCTCCTCCTTTCGCGTGAGACGCGGTAGGTTATTGATTCACTTGGTTAAAAATAGCAGGTGCGCCTGTCTGTTTACACCACCCCTTCTCCTCTCGCGTGAGATGCGTTAGGTTGTTGATTTCACTCGGTTAAAAATAGCAGGTGCACCTGTTGTTTACACCACCCCTCCTCCTTTCGCATGAGACGTGGTAGGTTGTTGATTCACTTGGTTAAAAACAACAGGTGCGCCTGTCTGTTTACACCACCCCTTCTCCTTTCTCGTGAGACGCGTTAGGATTGCAAATTGGTTAAAAACAGCAGGTGCGCCTGTCTGTTTACACCACCCCTTCTCCTTTTACGTGAGACGTGTTAGGATTGCAAATCGGTTAAAAATAGCAAGTACGTCTGTCTGTTTACACCACCCCTTCTCCTTTCGCATGAGACGCGTTAGGTTGTTGATTCACTCGGTTAAAAACATCAGGTGCGCCTGTTGTTTACACCACCCCTTCTCCTTTCGCGTGAGATGCGTTAGGATTGCAAATCGGTTAAAAACAGCAGGTGCGCCTGTCTGTTTACACCACCCCTTCTCCTTTCGCGTGAGACGCGTTAGGTTGTTGGCCCAAATCGGTTAAAAACATCAGGTGCACCTGATGTTTACACCATCCTTCCTCCTTTCGCGTGAAACGCGTTAAGTTGTTGATTCACTCGGTTAAAAAACATCAGGTGCGCCTGTTGTTTACACCATCTTTCCTCCTTTCGCGTGAGACGTGTTAGGTCTTTGATTCACTCGGTTAAAAACATCAGGTGCGCCTGATGTTTACACCATCATTCCTCCTTTCGCATGAAACGCGTTAGGTTGTTGATTCACTCGGTTAAAACATCAGGTGCGCCTGTTGTTTATACCATCTTTCCTCCTTTCACATGACACGTGTTAGGATGTTGATTTCTCTTGGTTGAGGTCTTCCCTCTCTTGCATGATCATAAGGTTTTCAAAAATAAAGGGCTTCGCGTAGCGTATAAGTCCAGTTCTCACAATCTTCCTACATATCATTAGCATCTTGCCCCTGAACTACGCTGGTTTGATTCCTTGCAAAGGGATACGTAAGCAACCTTCGGGTTCAACCAATTACATTTGCATCTTGTTTATTTGCCCAAGTCTTACGGCCTTGTCAAAAAAGGTCGTCTTCGAGGCTTTGACATTCACTCACGTCATGAAATGACTTCGAGCTCTGTCAAAGAGGGGCAACTGTAGACACCCCATTTTGACCGGCCCTAAGACTTGGGCACTTTCTTTTGAATACCCCATGATGTAAATTGGAATATGTCATTTTATGAATTTCTCAGCCAAAAAAATCAGATTGAAGTTTTAATCCCAAACCTCACATATTTTAGCCAAATTATTAATTTGTAGTATTTTATAATTTTATGTGTGTACATATTTTTAGGCGGTGTTATATAAAGTGGTACATTTTAGCTAATTTTGAAAAATAGAAAGTAATAAAAAATAAAATGAAAAATAAAAAAAATGGTCAGAATGATGAGTTATGTTTTGGGTAGAAGAGTGGGTGGAGAATTATTATGGCGGAGAGAGTAGACAGCTAAAAGAAAAAAAACAAGGGGTGGTGGTGGACAATGATTTTCAAAAGAGAGACATAGAGAATATTTTTGTAGAAAGAAGAGAAGTTGGTTTGCTTTATGTATGTTAATTCAGTGGGTGGGGTTCAAAGTAGATGGAAAAGAATCAAAAAAGAGAAGAGAGCAGGTGAGAAGTTAAAAAATATTAAAAAGAGAGAGACAGAAAAGAGGGAGTGGGTGGTGTATTATTTGAGGGAAGATAATCTGAGATTGATAAAAAGGAGGAGAGTGGTGTTCATGAAAAGGGGGAGAGGAATGATATTGTTTTGAGAGAGAATTTTCTAGAGAAAGATTGAGAGGGAGGGAAGTTTCATCTGCAAACCCACATTCAACACACACACCACCAACTTCATCTTCTCCCAGCACACACGGCTATCACACACTGATACACACGCACAACTGAGAGTTACACACACATACACACACTGATACACGGCACACACAGCAGCACCACTACATAACACACCTTTCACACACCCACAGAGAGCAGATGAGGAGGAACATGATATTCACACACACACGGTTTAGAGGGAGAGACCCAGCACACCCAACACAGACCAGCCACATATAGACACCATTCACACTCTTCTCTCTCAAGATCTATACACACCCATGGACATCATGGAGACACCAACTGAAAAAGGACCAACACAGCAGCACACACACACAGGAGGCTCGGCCTTCTTGGCTAAACCCATCTCTCTCTTCTCTCTCTAGACATTCCTAGGCTGCTCTCTCTCTAGGACACACCACACACACATGGGCTGAGGTCCTCTCCCTCTCTCTCGGCAGCTTGAGTTTGAAAAAAGGAAGAGATACACATACAGACTTTTCTCTCTATATCTCTCTCAAAACCGATTCAACCATGGATCATCATCATCTTAAAAAAAAACTCGGTTTGATCTCTCTTGGCGCAAGTTGCTGGTACAACAATTACGTGGGTTAGAGAACCTGCTCGGAATCGTAGAAAAGATGGAGTCACTAGCGCTGGGTTTATCTATTCCGGCGTGAACTATATCCATTCCGGTGTGTGGAATAGCTGGGCGTGTGCCTCACGGCCGTGCGAATGCGTGAGCTTCAGTTGATGCAAAGTTGTTTTCCGGTCAGAACTCAGCCGTATTTGGGTCTGGTTGGTGTTGTTGTCGGCGTGATACAGCTACCAAGAGGAGGTGTGTGGAGGAGCAACATGACTGCACGATCGAGTGGTCACATGGTGTAACTATCCGTGGGCCTGCAGAGCTTGACCATTCGTGATGTATACGCATACAAGGTGATGAGTGATGTCCCTGGTGCTATTGCAGGTCCATCACGCGTATGGGCCTCTAGTGGGAAATTCAATTATTAGATAATGGACAAGTGGTTTTGAATGGGCCAGTCATGGCTATTCTTTTTGGTAGGATTTGTGGGTTTGACCCACGTAATGTTAGTAAGGGTCCATGTGGGCTATGGTCAGTATGAGTTGGGTTGATGGGTTGTCGGTGGAGTGAGCTGGAAATTTTGGGGCTTGACAATTTTGGGCTCATTTGTTGGGCTCAATTTTTATTGGAGAAAAGGAGTGGAATGTGCCAGTGGACTACTGAGTTGGGTTATTAATTGTGGGCATTTAGTTTGTTTTTTTTTTTTTTTATTTTGAGTGTTTTGTGAGATTTTTATTTTATTTTATTATTCTCCCCTCTCTCTCTCCTTCGGATATGTAATAATTCAGGTATTGTAATAATCCCCCCACCCCGCTTCTTATCTATCCCATTCTTTAATCGCTTTCCATAACTGTACATATGTATATATCTGACATGCCATGCATATCCATGCTTTGCATCCATGTTTTATGCATCTTGAATCGGCTAAGTTTGCATTTGTGGGTTTAATCAATTCTTATATGATTCTATGCGCTACCTCATGTTCTTGAGATGATTCACATGCCATGTTTTAGAAACCAAATCTTTAGTTGCATCTCATGAGTGAATTGCATTAGGATTCTGTATATAAGATCATGCATATTTTACTAACTTTGTTTTGTAGCTGTTCGTGGGACTTCAGTAAATATGTGAGCTTTTATGCTTTAGCATCCCGCTTGTACATAATTTTCTTATTATGTTTAGCATCCTACCATGAGGCTAATTGCTTAAATGATAAACTGTTTGAATGCCTGTGGATAAAGGCTTGTTGCTTAAATTGAAATAATTCAATAAATGTACGTTTTAAGCCCACTTTGTAGTGGCAAATTCACAAACTTTAAGCCCACTTTGTCAGGTGGCAAATTCAAACCCTTTTCGAAAAATAAACATGAAATTGAATTGTTCCAATTTGAGCAAACTAGTCTATACTTGTATGCTTCACATAGTAAATTTTAGGATTTATTCAATAATCAGAACATGAACATATAAAGAAAATAAAAAAGTCATATCATGGTTTAGTAGAGGCTGATCTTTTGATCGGGTGAGTGGGGGTGCTCATTATTGAACTTCCCCTCTCATACCTAAGGTTCCGAGCCAAGCATCCTTGGTTACGACGAACAGTGGCCTTGGCACCGAGTCATGGGTTTCCTAATTTCCCAAAATATTAGGTGGCGACTCTGAGATCTGATGACGCAGTCCATTTTTGGACAAAATTGCAATAAAATGGATTTTCAATAAAAGTTGCCAAATATGGACTCTCATCTATGTTTCACATTGCACTCGTGAGACTAGATCAAAGAGATTTCGGGAGTCTGAACTGTTTAACGCGCACGGGTACCCCCCGGGAAACTAGCTACAATACTAGTATACATGGATGACTTAATCAACACCGGAGATGATAAAAAAGAGATCCAAAAGACAAGAAAGAACTTGTCAGCACGATTTCAAATGAAGGAGCTTGGAGAACTCAAGCATTTTCTCAGGCTTGAAGCAGAATAAAACAACAAAGGCTTATTCCTCTACTAGTAGAAATATGCTAAAAATTTTGTAGCGATCCCAGTTTTGCCACTTCACTGAATATGTCGGGGATCGAGCTGCCCGGTCAACTCACGGGGGTCCAGGGGGCAACGTCCCTTGGCGGGTCCAAGGGCAGTGCCCTGGCGGGGATCGAGCTGCCCGGTCAGCTTACGGGGGTCCAAGAGGCAACGCCCCTTAGCGAGTCCGAGGGCAACGCCCTGGCGGGGTCGAGGGACAACGCCCCCAAAGCAAAAATACAAATGCATTCGAAATTGCTTGAGCCACACATGCAGAAAATAGGAGAGGGCTTGTTTGGCTACTGCAATAAATGCATGTGCGGGAGTGCAAGTGCAAGAGAAGCGCCGCACGTGCGGTGGTAGGTAAGTCAATAATTTAAGTCTTTTCTTCTCTTTAGGCGCAGTGTATCTCACTCTTGTTAGGTCTCTCTCTCTCTAAAAACCCTTTCCTCTCCCTTCTTTCTACATTTCCCTACTCCAAATTGGATCAAAATCTTGATTTCTCAAGATCCATTAGAGTTCTGCCATAGTTTATTCATCAAAGTTGGTTAACTTCTCGAGGGCTTCGTTGTGTGTGGTGAAGATCGAGTTTCAACATCGTTGATTTTGGGGGTTTCTTCTCATTTCTTCTTCAAAACTTGAGGTAGAGATTTTCTTAGAGTTATATATATATATATATTTTTGCAAGATCTATATGATTTTCAAAATCATCTTTCGATAGCTTTAAAAATTGATTGTTGATTCAAGAAGTTGAGCGATTTTGAAAGTGGGTTTGTCTCTTATTCTTTTAAAATAATCTTATGGGTTTTGATCTTCATTGATTGAAGAAAAGATGATTTTGGAAAGTTTTATTTCAAAGGATTTGAGTTGTATAGTTTTGGTGAGAAAACCTAGAATTTTGGGATTTTTTAAAAGAGATTGAAAATCCATGAATGATATTGTTATATTTATTTTGTGTGTCAAAATAAATGGATGTTTGGAAAAAATTTTATTTATATTTATATAAATGATGAATTTCAGGGAATATGAGAATTGTTGTTCATTTTGGAAATTATTATTCAAAACGTTGAAATAGTCTTGAAATGACTAATTATTGAGGATACTTGAGAAGAGGGAATTGTGTTATTCCTTGGATGATGAATTGGAATAAAAGTATTTATATTCATATTGTATTATTGGCATAACAATTCATTTGATTACATTAAACTTTGAAAGTTGATTTGAAAACTTGCATTGAGAAAAGAATGTTGAGAAACAAGTTTTCATGAAATGGTTTTGGGATAAATACGTTGGTAAGTCTTGATAGGTGGTGTAGATGATATTGAATAAGTTGGCATGAGAGTTCGGGGTGAAAGACCAAAAACCCGCGCGGATAGGTGTCGAGCCTTCCGGTTAATACCGGTAAAAATAACAATTTGGTAGTACTTGTATAGTCTACTTACAAACACCGACCTAGGGCTTACCAGAGTCGTATTTACCGCCCTTGAAATAAATTGTTAAGTTTTGAATAATTGAAATTGCATGACATCATTGAGCATAATGGTTTTCAAAAGATGAAAATGTGGTTTATCTTCAAAAAGGGGCATAGCATGGCATGTGCATTTCATCTCTTGAGACTTATATAAAATGTATATACTTTGTTAAAGATTTCTTGCTGGGCTTTATGTTCACCCTACGGGATTTTTGTATAGGAAAAAATGTGATGATACTGCCTAACTAAAGGCGAGGAAATGTGTGTTGAGAGTACGAGACTCTCATTTTGCTGTGACTCTGTGTGTAAGCCAAGGGTTGTATGTGTGTGGGTTTGAATAACCGTTTTGTGTAACCAGACTCAAGCCTTGGAAACTTGTAAACCCTTGGGGGTATTTATTTGTTTATTTACTTGTTGGTGGATTAATGTATTCTTGCATGAAGAACTATTGTATCATGTAATGTAAGTTTCAAGATTTATATTCGGTTTTCCTTAAAAGAGCCATGATTGTTGTATTATCATTTGGGTTAGAAATTTTGGGGCGTTACAAATTTGCTGCAGAAGTATGGGATGCTTAAGTGTAAGCCAGTTTCTACACCAATGGAGATGAATGCCAAGTTATGCTCAAAAGAAGGTAAAGACTTAGAGGATGCAACTATGTATCAGCAACTAGTAGGTAGTTTGATCTACCTCACCCTCACTCGGCCAGACATTACATATGCAGTTAGTGTAGTAAGCCGGTATAGGCAAAAGCCAAAGAAACCTCATCTAGAAGTAGTTCGCCGAATACTTCGATATGTGAAGGGTACAATTGACTTCGGTCTTTTGTACAAGAAAGGCAAAGCATGCAAGGTAATTGGCTATTGTGATGCCAATTATATGGGGAGATCATGACATACAGAGGTCGACTACTAGGTACGTGTTCAGCCTTGGCTTAGGAGCAATCTCTTGGTGCAGTAAGAGACAACCTACAGTATCATTATCTACCACAGAGACTGAATACAGAACAGCAGCAATGGCAGCTCAAGAAAGTACATGGCTTATGCAATTGATGAAGGATCTACACCAGCAAGTTGACTATGGAGTATCGTTGCATTGTGACAATCAGTTGGCAATACGTTTGGCTGATAATCTAGTGTTTCATGCAAGGACAAAGCACGTGGAGGTACATTACCATTTCGTTCGAGAAAAGGTGCTCCAAGGAGAGATAGAGATGAAATCAATCAGAATAGATGACCAAGTAGCAGGCTTGTTTACTAAAGGACTTGGAGCTTCAAAGTTTGTAGAGCTTCAGAAGCAACTCGGATTAACTACAAAAGAAGAACTAAATAAAGGAGTCAATGCTAATGGGGAGTGTTAAGAGTCATCATTGACTTTTCTAGAATTATCTAGGCTATTAATTGCATATGTTGAATAATCTAGAAGACTTCGAAAAGATCTAGAAGACTTTAGAAAAATCTAAAAAAATCCGGAAGATTCTAGAACATTGTAGAAGATTCCGGAACACTAGAGAAGCTTGTGGAAATCTAGAGAAATCTAGAAGGTTGCGGAAGGTTCTAGAATATTTTAGAAATATAGAAAGTACCATTATATACTAGAATAGTTTAGAGAGTTCTAGAATATTGGAAAGTATGAGTATATGCTAGAATATTCTAAAGGGTTAATAATAGCCCTTGGATCAAAATGATCCTAGCCATCCATTGAGGATGTGGATGACTATAAAGGGAAGTGACCTTATTTGAAAAGGACAAGACACAACAACTAAGAGTGGAGTCAAGTACTTGAGTGTGAGTAATTCCAAAGGTTAGGTGTCCTTTAGAGTCTTCTTGTATACTTGAGTGTATCTTTGCATCTAAATAAAGATTCACTTTTGTATAGTCATTGTGTTCTAACTCAACAATCATGACCACCCCTTCTTTTTTTTTTTCTTTCTCTTTCTAATCTATAGTTACCGGCCACCGGCGACCACCATTGATTGAGGTTTACCGGCAACCACCAAGCACCAACTCCTTGCTTCGTGCTCACCAACGACGAAAGAGATGAGTTTTCGACAAAGAAGATGAGTAGATCTACTCAGATCTAATGTAGATCTGAGTAGATCTATGTTAGATCCGGTTAGATCTAAACCAAAAAATAATTGTCGGAGTACAAGTATCTCTCTATATCTGTCTCTTTCGTTCAATCTCTCAGTTTTAATACTTTTTTTGTACTATACACTTCTATTTTCGTGTTATAATGGAGAAAATTTTCAAGTTCTAAACAAGTTGTTTTCGAATTTTAATTACAGACAATGAAAGTTGTAAAATTTTACAATTTTAGTTTTTTTGGTACTGAATTGAATCATTCTTTAGAACTGTAAAATTTTACAGTTTCATAACATGTTTTTCAGTTCGATGAATAAGAATAAATACTAAATAGAATCATACTTTGAAATTGTAACATTTTATAGTTTCAAAATTTACTTTTTAATTTGATCAAAATTAGAAATTATTTGCTTAAACCCTACAAAAGTTGAAAATAACATTTTTTTTTTTTATTGTTGTTTTTTGTTGTTCTTAGGCTTTTTTCCTTCTTTCAATTGATCAATATTTAGTACATTTTGCTATGTTTTTTCACTTTAATTTCTCAGTTTCTTCTTCTTCTTTTTTCCGACAATATTCTAAACATTCCAGTGAATCTCTGGCGATATTTTTGATGTCTAGCGAATATTCTAGATATTCCGACGACTTTCAGTGACGTTCAGAACATTCCGGCAATACTCTGGTGAATTTATGATATTTCGGCGACTTTTCGGTGATGTTAAATATTCTGCCAAGTTTTCGATGACTATCTAACAAAAGTCCGATGGTGGTAAGATGTAGGAGCGTCTTTAGATTTTTTTTTTAAAAATATGATTTTTTGATAACAATTAAAAATATATAGGACTAATTGGTGCAAGTATTTTGTTTTAAGATTAGATGGATTTTGAACTTTCTGTATGAGACTTATCAGTAAGCTCCCCTAAATATTTTTTAATTGGGCCTTTTATCAATTGAGCCAAATAGAATTTT
Organism: Camellia granthamiana; assembly: GCA_036172215.1. Taxonomy (NCBI): domain Eukaryota; kingdom Viridiplantae; phylum Streptophyta; class Magnoliopsida; order Ericales; family Theaceae; genus Camellia; species Camellia granthamiana. The sequence goes on from CM069909.1 coordinate 66,840,311, forward strand.
TGATGACCTTTAAACTAGCCTAAGTTAATTAAACAGAATTAGGTTATTTTGAGTTTTTAATATAGTACGAAGCTAACAAATTTGGGAGCCTTTTTTGGGCCTTATTTTTGGACCCCTATGCACAGGCCTTACTAACAGTGGCAGAGCCACATGGTGACCAAAGGGCCACGTGCCCTCCCTCGATTTTTTTTTTTTTTTTTACATATGTACATAAATAAAATTTTAAACAAAAATAATATTTAGAATAAAATATCAAGGGTATTTTTAAATTTATGAAAACAATAGTGATTGTTTTATTGAAAATGAAGTGACTACAACAAATTATATTTTTATGTATGAAAATTTTGTGAAAAAATCTCAATATGAAGGTAATATCTATCATTATTGATATGCAAATATAATTAATCTCACTATAGTTATATTGGCATGTAGAGTTCACCCTTCATATGTTGCTTTACTATTGGTTGGTGATATCATATATCAATAAGGGCAAATTACACTAATAGTCCCTATAGTTTGGGACTTGTGTCACTTTAGTCCCTGACTTTTCAATTGTGACACATTGAACCCTGAATTTTGAATCTTGTTCCAAATAAGGACAATTGAACATACCATTGCTTAATTTTTAGGGCAAAATTGTCAATTTGATAAAATATAAACTAATTTGACAAAAATAAATGTCAAAAAATATTTTAAAATTTTTAAAAAAATTATTTCTACCCACCAAAAATAAAATTATGTAAAATTGATAAAAATTAATAAAAATTACATGATTAATTTTTAAAAATTAATTTTACATGATCATCATCCAAATACATAATAAAAATTAATTTGGTAAAAAAAAATGTCTAAAAGATTTATCAATTTTATACAGTTTTATATAATTTTATCTTTAGTAGCTAGAAATAATTTTTAAAAATTCAAAAATAATTTTGTGACATTTATTTTTGTCAAATTAATTTATATTTTATCAAATTGACAATTTTGCCCTTGAAAAATCCAATAGTATTTATAATTGTCCTTATTTGGAACAAAATTCAAAATTCAGGGTCAAATATGTCACAATTGAAAAGTCTGGGATCAAAATGACACAAGCTCCAAACTATAGGGACCATTAGTGTAATTCACCCTATCAATAATGACGTAATATCACTATTATATGAAATTTTTACTCAAATTTTATAAAAATTTCATTTATCTTACTATTATATAATTTATTTTACAACTTAAATATATGACTTTTTTACATTGTCCATGATACATTAGTTACACGTAATACTTTCTTTTCGATTTTACTCGAAATTAATTGTAAAATTTTATATGAAATATTTTTATAATAATTTATTTAAGTTTTTATACTTAATATTAATTCAAAAATTATTAGGGAAAATTAGTCTAGGGTCTCTCCCCCACTTTTCGTAATGGAAGAGATTCACAAAATTATTTTTTGATATCTAAGGTCCCTAAACATATATCAGAGAAATTTGACTCTTTGCCCACGATTCCTCTCTCTCTCTCTCCCTCCCTCCCTCCCTCCCCCCTCCTACAACCAAATGAACAAAAGCTTCAAGATCTTCGTCTACCCTACCCCCAAATCCTGCCCCTTCACCAACGTCCTCCTCCCAGGAGAAGCCATGGACCACTCAACGGGAAATTATCGTTTTGGGCTGCTACCGGATGAGAACCTCGTCTCGCTTCCGCAATCTGGAATAGCGTTGCAATATGTTTACTGGCAATCAGGCACTACTGGAAGTGGAGATAATTGCACATTGAATCTAGACGTTGATGGCCATTTCTACATTCTCAATGCAACAGGCAATAATATACACAATGTAACTAATGCAGAACCACCTACAAATGAAACAAAGATTTATATGGTGAGACTTGACGTGGACGGAATTGTCAGAGCTTATTTACATACGTTGGATTCGAATGGTAAATGGTCGATTTGGTGGAATTCTACGATGAATAAGTGCAATCCTTTAGGTCAATGCGGCTTTAATGGGTTCTATGTTCTACGGGATACCAATGCTGATTGTAAATTGGTCAAACTGAACCCAGAGAAATTCTTTGGAAGTCTAGAATTTCTCTGGACAAAATTTCTCTGAACTAATTTTCTCTGGATCAACTTGAGGGACCTTAGACATTATGAAAATATTAAGTGTCCTTTATGCTAAATCTTAATACTAGGGACCTTAAAAAAAATTCCCCAAATTATTATTATCTTGTTATTGTTGGTTATGGAAAAAAAAATTAAAGTTGTAATTAATAAGTGTTCCTTTTGATTTAATTTCCTCGCTCCGCCACTTCTTACTAGTCTTAGCCTAGGACCGACCCTGCCTAGACCAAGTCAGTCATGACAAATTAATGTCTAGACTGGTTTTAGAAATCCTATTAACTTGTTATTCTAATTTATCGTTTTTCTTGTCAAACCATCTTTCTTATTGCGATATTAGAGGTAAAAATATATGGGCATTCTCATTAAAGATATATTCTCAAAAGGCCATGGCTTCTGTCCAGTCCGGGATCAGACTGGACCGTGCTGTTGGGCCTGTGGGGGCCCACCACGGGTCCCGTTTTGATAATCTGAACCGTTTAATGTGTAGAACTCGTCGAGTACTATATGCCTGTAAAAAATCATGTTGATCGGATATCGATAGCTATGTGAACAAAACAGTTTTTTATCAACCGTTAATTTTTTCACCGTCCATTTTTTTTTATACAAAACTGATTTGATCACATAGCTATCGATATCCAATCAACGCGATTTTTTACAGGCATGTAGTACTCGACGAGTTCTACACACTGAACGGTTCATATTTTCAAAACGGGACCCGTGGTGGGCCCCCACAGGCCCAACAGCACGGTCCAGTCCGATGCCGGACTGGACAGAAGCCGGACCCTTCTCAAAAACCTACCAGAGAGATTTCAATATGCTTTATGTGGAATGTGATTGCAATAATTGACAAGTTGTAGTAAACAGGAATGATTGGTTTTTTTGATGCTTTAGTTCAAAGGAGACAAAATCATTGATCTGCTAGTTAACTAATGTTGTATTTAATTGAGAAATTTAGAAAGTAATTTGAAATATATATATATATAAAATTAAATAAAAAAAAATCTCTTCGAAAATCTTTCCACCAAGCACCTAAATATAAGGATAATGAAATGGCTTTGCACAATTGGTCAAAAAAAGAAAGGGATTGAGGAATGAATGCAAAATCAATGGCCCCCGGGTCACTCTATGCGGTTTTAATTTTCAAAATTTACCATTCAAGAAAATTTATTTTTTTATTTTTACGGATTTTTTTAAATATTTTGAGTAATTTTTTTAATTTTTTGACACACATAACATAAATACACTTAAAAAATATAATATTTATAATTTTTTTAAAAATTTACTAAATTTCAAAAATATTTTTAAAAAATACGAAAATTCACATTTTTCATATTTTTATGTATTTATTAATTTTTTTCACAAATATTTTGTTATTTAGATACATCTAAATAAAGTGCATTTAAAAAAATAAAAAATTAGTTAAAATTTAAAAAATATTTACTAAAAACAAAAAAAACAAAAAATAAAAAACTCAATTTCTAGATTTGACAAAAAATAAATATTGGGAGTTTTAATTTTGTAACTCTAAAGAAAGCTCTAGTGATGTGACAATGAACGGGATCCACATGTGACGTGATGTATGTGTCAATATTTTTATTTTTTATTTTTTATTTTTTTTTCTCTTACGCATGGCGTGTCTATCATTATTTGACAAATGCATATGAAATCAATGGTTCAAAATTATACAAAAATGCTTTAGGGTTCTAATATAGGAGCTCTAATAGCTCTAATGGAAGGTGAATCACATTCTAATGTGATTTTTGATCTTGTTTATTTTTATTTTTATTTTTTTTATTTATTTTTTATCTCACTATAACTCAATTAGAGCTCAATTAGAGCTCTAATTTTAGAGAATGGGCATGTTTGGTGCAGCTTAAAAGTTACTTATTTCAGCTTTCAACTTAATTTAAGCTATTTTGATGTGTTTGGTTTATCTTATAGCTTATAGTTTTTTGAAAGTCAGAAATCAGCTTATTCTTTGAATGGGACAGGAGATGCTTAATTTATAAGTCAGAAATCAGCTTATATTTATAGTTATAAGCTATAAGCTATTTAAATATAAGTTATAAGTACTTTCTCATAACTCTACCAAACAGGGCCAATGAATGATAACCCAAAATTATATGTACCCAATCAAGGATAGAGAATAGATACGTTCACTATTCTGTATGATTGCGTTCTCATGTGGGTTATATATTATCATATAATTGAGTCTAGCTTTACCAATGTGCTAAAGAACTCAAATATAGAACAAGAGATGGTAACAGTTAGTGAATATCCGAAAGCTATATGCACTTTTATGCTTGTATTGTTTATACTAATATGCTTTGGAGCATGTGGAATTGAAGCACAAACTAGACGTATTCCCCCTGATGAAAGTAAGAGGCCTTCTATAATTTCAGTTTGTTCATTTCTATTTCATCTTTCTGTGTTATTTTATATTTTGATTTGTGAGTATGAAGAAGAGCTTCACTTCAAGTCTTAACACGGGACCCCTCAGACATCCCCAAATTACTCAAGTAAAGTGAACAAAGTTTTGTACTTGTTTGTAACCCAAGAAGATGAAATTGGATATGAGTCCATTGGAGCTATTATTTTTGTTTAGTTTTTCATTGGTGGCTAAAGGCCTGGAGCCATTCCCAATGACAAAACTGCTTTTCAGATTCAAAGCTTTTGGATGGAGCATTTTAACAATTACAAAGCTTTTGGAAATAGTGGTGATCTAACATCCTTGTTTGGCAAGTTGGCTATTTTAATAAATTATTTTAGTTTTTGGCTATTTTAATAGGTTAAAATTTTTGTGTTTGGGAAGATGGTTGGATTTTTTTATAGTTGGACGTGATGTTTGTGAGAAAAAAAATGAAATGATTATGGGTTTGATGTGACATTTTGTCGTATTGGCTATTTTAGTTTTTTTTTTCTTTTTTTGTGAATTTTAGCCTAAAATTGGCTATTTTTGCCAAACAAGGCTATAGTATCAAACTAATCAGAGCTTTAGTTACTAGGAGGTTTTGGGTTCAAGTCTGTTTGTTTGCATTTGGTTTCCCATTTGGTATGTTAGCTTGAACTATGTTTGTTTGTCTGTTTGTCTCTCCATGTTAGAGAGGGTGTTAGATAGCTTGATGTACATATTGGGTCCATTTTCTAACAGTTTAAACTTTTGGGACTAGTAGTGATCTAACATCATGATCTCATCAAAAGGTTCCATATATGACTATTTATCATGTATAACCAAGGTTTTAAAAAGCAGCCGCAACCGTTACGTAACGCCGTTACGTAACGGTTTTGGCGGTTACCGTTACCCGTTACGGCCGCTTTTGCAGTGTGATTGAGATTCACAGGTGTGTCGGCCGTAGCGGCTGCCGTAACGGCTGCCGTAACGGTCGTAACGGTGTCATAACAGCCATAACGGCCTGTTACGCACCGTTACATAATGATTCCAAACTGTTTCTTTCGAAAAAACACAAAAAAAAAAAGCTGAAAATGGGGGACGAGGGATAGAGAGAAGAGGGAAGATAAAGAGAGAAAATAGAGGAGCAAGAGATAGAGAGAGAGAGAAGAGGGAAGATGAAGAACATGTTATTGATTTGTTGAAACTATAAGACCTATGCTATTCTATTCAGCTGCTATCACTAAACCATTTTGTTTGTGTGTGTCTATCTATATATTGTTTGAAAATAATAATAATAATAAGTGTGGTCATTATCTATTGGCTTGGTTAAAATATGTATATATATATTTAGGCTCTTATTTATTCTTACTTTTGTCATTATTTATCTTATATATAATAGTTAGTGATTAATTTTTTGTAAAATATAAAGTCATTAATTATTAAAATAAAATGTAAAAAACTCAGTTTATAGTGATTTAAAAATATGAAATACATTGGATCATACTTAAAAATTTACAAAAATTGATCAATATTTATTTTTAACCCAATAAATATGATCATGGAAAAAAAATATGCGTATCGGTAAGTTTTTTTCAAATTGTGTGAAAAATAAAAAAATTCACGGTTCCGGTTACCGCAACCGTTACACTACGGCCTTTACACCCCGCAACCGCAACCGCATCACCGCTACCGTTACGGCGACCACAACCGCTTTTCAGAACCTTGTGTATAACCGTTTTGTCCATTAAACAAAGTTCACCTTCTTTACATATGCATGGACTTGATTTTCAGCTCAATTTGTAAATATTAAAGTGTCCAACTAAGAAGCACGGACACGTGACACGACACGAGTACGACACGGACACGCTGACACATTAATTTTCAAAAAATGCAGGGCACGACACGTGGAGGACACGCATGAAATATATAATCTTATATATTTATTATATGTTATATATATGAATATATCATTTAAAGATAATAAAAAATACAATATGACACTAATTCTTATAAATTTATATAGTTTTTGTTTTATTATTGTATCTTAAGTTATTTTATTCAAACTTATAATTAGTTTCATATATGTCTAATCGTTAGGCACATGTGTTTAAACGATTGACACATGTGTCCTCCAAGTATCCAACGAGTGTCGAGGTCTTTAAAAAATAGGACACGTTTTGAAAAGTGTCAGACATGTGTCCTGAGAGTGTCCAAAGAGTGTCGGTGTCTGACACGGACACGACACGGATACATCACATTCTTAGAAGTGTCCGTGCTTCTTAGGTGTCCAGCCATACTTAGTGTTCATTAGATATTTCTCCATGTTATCTCTTACTGCTTTAAAAGCCGACATGGTTTTGATTTCTGCAGTGGCAGCTCTTGGTGAAATAGCTGAACAATTGGGTAAAAAAGACTGGAATTTGAATCTGAACCATTGTGATGAAAACTTGAACTGGAACACACCAATAGTTCCCACAGGCATATATAACAGTATTGTCAACTGCAGCTGCCCTTCTGGTGATGAATGTCACATCAGTGCCATGTATGCTCCTTTTTCTGTTTTTAAATATACATCTTTACTTGTTATTCAAGTGCATTTTTCCCTTAAGATTTTATTTGTGATTGGCTATGATGTTTGAATACTAATGCTCTGCAAGTTAAAACTTTTTCATGACAGTTAAAAATCCAAATTCTACTTTGTATAGTGTAGACAATAAAAAGAGGTCATATCTAGTGTGTGATCCCAATTTAGATGACACGCTACAGCAACATGGTTGACATTTTTTGCATCACTTCTCTTTTTATTCACCAGAATAGCAAGAATACCATTCCCAGTTTTACTGCTATTTTCACCTACCACAGATTACTTTTGGGGCTTAATATCTTGTTTAATGTCCCTCTATGTTGGTCATATATGCAGGCGCATGTGTTTTGGCTATATGGAGTATTATATATTTGCCTAATTATTTGTTATTGTTAGTTATTTAATGGTAGTCCTTGACTCTCCATTGTGACCTGAGTGTCATGGACTTGAAATACGGAAACAGCCTCTCGTATGTAGGGGTAAGCTTGCAACCTGTGTACACCTAACCCTTTCTAGACCCTGCAGTGGTGGGAGCCTCGTGCATTGGGCTCTGTTCTCTCATTTGATGGTTTTTTCAATGAAGTCACAAGCTTATAATCTTTCAAAGTGTAGATGGTGGCAGTAGAAAGAAACTTTAATCAAAATGTCCAAATCCTTCATATGGGGACCAACCCATAATTATCCTGTGAGCCACTCTATTACCATACTAGTCTAGCATAATGGAAGTTCTTTTCAGGTGTTCTCCAAGCAAAATGAGAAATTATGCTTTTGTAGTGAAGAATTTTTTTCCTCTAATGTTATCAATCATGCATGTTTGTTTTTTGGATTTTTTAAACTATGTTATTGTTCCTAGCCTGCTATTGATCTGTCACTTTTTATTTATGTCATGCACACTTCATGGTTTCCATGAAAATATATTCATATTATATTGCTAATTGCTAATTTTCTAGGCTGGTTGGGAAAATCAAGGGTGTATTTTGATGTCAAGTTATGCTAGGGACCCCAAATAATCTATCAAAATTTCTACCAAACCTCTCACATGGGTGTGGAACCCACACACATGTGGATTTGTGTGGGTCCCACACCCATGTGAGAGGTTTGGTAAAAAAATTTGATAGATTATTTGGGGTCCATAGCATTTTCCTTTGGTGTCCCATTGCACTGGAATGACCGCTAACAGTATTCATAGTATTTCAAGGTAGAAATCTAACATCTTGAATCTACAAATGAAATTTCAAAATTATGAATAAGGGTATGTGATGAAACAGTTAACAAAGAACCACTCTAGGGTTTCTACAATTCTTTCAATCAATGTTAATTCAATCAAAGGGAGTATCTTCCTTACAAAATCCCATATATATATATATGTTCCATAACCAAATAAAGAAATTAAAGAAAAATGAGAAATAAATCAAATGGAAACAAATCCTAAAACTGAATCTCCTACTATGCTGTCAATGGGCACCTCTTGCTCCCAAAATACGTCTTCAAGCCTTTCCTTTCTTGATCCCCATCAGTAAGTTTTCTATTCTTCGTTAGGTGACCTCATTTCAGCTGAGTAAACTTTCACGTCAAATACTAAAATGTTTAATAGGTGCATTCAAATTCAAGGGGAATGCAAAATTCACACTATGTGATTGACAATACCTTGGAAGTTCGACAGCTACTCCGTCGACTTATTATTACATTGTAGTGAATTAGTAAGTGGGAACATGAGGTGGCTTTCATTTCAATTTTGAACTCATACATGGCACATACTGCCAATTTACATACCTAATTACACATGTATATGGGTGCCTCACACTGGTGTTTTGAACATTAGCATTTCTAAACTCTTGCGTTGACTTTATGTGTACACTTATTACTTGGAGTTTTTCATGGTTTGTGCGTTTAATTATTTGTTGTTAACTGTTATACATTGTTGCATTTTGTAATTGTTTGTTTCTTGGTGACGACTCTTTCTATGTCGTTGATTGCTGGAAGAATTTATCTACTTCATTTACAAGGGTTGAATGTAACATTTACATACTGGAAAGTATTCTAAACCAAAATCTGAATCCAAGTCTTTCTGTTTCCTTGTAACAGAATTCTCAGAAGGCAGGATCTTTCTGGTGTCCTACCACGATCGATAGCGAAGTTACCCTACCTTAAAATTATGTGGGAAGAGCTTCCAAGTTCCAAATTTATGTTTGTTCTTCATATCTCTTAACTAGTTTTTATGATTCCATCATGTTCAAAGTGCTATCTATTGTGTACAGTGATTTATCTCGCAACTATCTCAGTGGTCCTCTTCCCCGTGAATGGGCTTCTACCAAGTTGGAATTAATGTGAGCAATATATGCACTTCTCTGTTAGTTTAGCAAATGTACTATACACCCTTAGCTTCCTAAAATTAACGAAGTGAAGCTTCTGTAGGTCTCTTTCTATAAATCGCATATCAGGAACAATTCCAAAGTTTTTGGGAAGGATTACCAGTCTCACCAATGTGTATTCTTTCTCTCTCTCTCTTGCACGCATGTGGATACGAACTATGAACGTTGGAAAAGAACAAATTTTCAATGTTTACATGATAAACTTGTATTGTAATTTTGAAAGAAGTTCAATTTTCAGGAGCTTCGAAAGCAACATGTTTGATGGAACTGTTCCAGCAGAACTCGGGAATTTGGTCCACTTAGTGTATCTGTGAGTCCTGTCCTACATCACCTCTTCAATATAATTCATATATCTTTATCCAACCCCAGATTTTCAACAAATTGTGCAATTCATCACAAATTTATATGTTTATGTTGGTTACCCCTTTGGGCACTGTAGCAATCTTAACTCTAACAATCTCACTGGGGAGCTGCCAAAGGAGTTCAGTAATCTGATAAATTTGAGAGAACTGTAAGTTCATTAGTAATCTTGTGCAGTATCGTAATTATAAATTTGTGTCGTGCCACTGTTTTTAGTAGTTTTCAATCTTTTCTTTGTTTTCAACTTTGGGTAAAAGCAGTAGGTTGAGCAGTAACAATTTCAATGGAAAGTTACCCAGTTTCCAGAGTTGCAAACAACTTAGAATACTGTAAGTGTTTCTTCTTTTTAAGCATTCAATAACATTTGAAAAGATAAAAATTTCTAGTGCAATTTTAATGCATTTGATATCTATCATGACAGAGAGCTTGAAGCAAGTGGGTTTGAAGGGCCTATACCTTCTGACATTTCTCTCTTGCATAATTTAACTGAAATGTAAGTTCAGATTTTTGTGGTCATATTTCTTGGAATAAGTAATTTTAGTACTACGCTTTTAAGCTTTTTAAATCAAGATAGATATTTCTAAAGGCAAGTATTTTTAATGGGATCTCTGAGCAGAAGGATTACAGACTTGAATGGAGGGGCTTCAGAATTTCCACATCTAGAAAACATGAAAGCCCTGACAAAATTGTGAGTCATACCAAGGATTGAAAAAAATGATACAAAGTAGGCTAATCTTGACCTCTTCAGCAACATTACTTGCATAAATTTGGTTTTCTTTGCAGGATGTTAAGGAACTGTAACATATCCGGACCAATCCCAGTCTATCTAGCAAATTTGTCTTTAACACTATTGTAAATCTCCTACTCCCTTATTATTTTTTTTTTATATTTGACAAGTCCTACTTTCTCATAATTCTTTTGATTTATTCTATATTTATTTCATGACAGACTACTACATCCAGGACTATTACTAGTAACTTCTTATTTTGAGATAGATATATGTGTGTTTGTGTGTTTTGTATGAAATCGAGATGACATACCTGAACATACAAAATTTTATGTGTAAGAATATGAATGTAGACTTTTCAGGGGGTATGTATATGTATAAACCGTAGAGTAATGTTGTATAAACAGAATTTTTTAAACATAGTTTCCATGTAGTTTTTTTTTTTTTTTTTTTTTTTTTTTTTTTTGAGGGTTAATTTAAATATAGTTTGATATGCTTATTTGTGATCCTTTTCATACGTTACGTGTATGGGTTTTGTTATTTTCTTACTTGAATGAAGTAGGATAGAATTGTAGCCACTTCTATTAAACATTAATTGTCCCCACCCTCTCTATACACCTCTCTGCACATTTGGAACTGTGCATAGAAATAAAGGGGGTGCATTTAGAATCACCCAAAGAGTATAGCAGTCTAAGGATGGCTTCCATTGTTATTCTTATACATGAAAGGTTGAAGAATGGAAGGGGAAAAGGGGGATCTGATGTAGCTAACCACAAAATTTATACCAACCCAATACAACAACTTGATTATCCACTACCATAATCATGGCCGCTTAATCATCTATTGCCATCACAAACGGTCAATAATTATGGCTGCAGTGTATTAACTGGTTATTGGCCATCATGGAAGAGAGTTGTGCTTTTGCATATTGTTTAAGCAGGAAAAGAGATGAGACATTTGATGGATAGAATTCCGAATTTACGACCACAACCTTACACTAAAGTACCAAGGAAACTAAAAATAAAGGTAGTTTGATCTAAAACTTAAGATAATGAGTGTAAGCCAAAATTCAGTCAACCTAAATGACGTATAAATGAATTGGATCTTATACAAATAAGGATAAAATAGTCAATGAACTTTATTATACTTCCATGTGCAAGTCACATGACCTTTTTCCACCCAAGTACCTAATTGTGTGCAACAGTTGGACCAATTTGACAGAAATTGAGATTTTTGGTTTAATGTGTTGTAATTGAAACTATAACAACCAAATTAAAACGAAAACTAAAATATCATAAAATGCAATTTACCCTTTAACATTAATCATGATACATCATATTGATATAGTTTTTAGAAAATCTTCACTAACAAATTCATGACTCAAGAAGAGTAGAACAAGTGGATGTCATATTACAAAATAGAGTGAGTGAGTTAGTTGCATTTGTAAAAGGTTCCATCTTGAAAATAATTAAAATTCATAGAACATAAAATGTCTTGCTTTTGGAAAGAAACTATTTTCATGTAAAGCAATGGAATATTAATATTGTAATTAATATTTGAATTTTTTTTCGTTCTACATATATTTTTATGAATTTAGAGAAAGTTACGATAGGGTACCTTGAGATATAATATGATGGTGGTCATTGGAGAAAAAGGAGGTAACCCAAATGTATATGGATGTGATAAAAGACATACATTATAAAGTTGTGACTACAATTAGATCACCTACAAGAGAAACTAGTGAATTTTCTATCATTTGAGGACTGCATCAAGGGATAACTTTGCCTTATTCATGGATGAATTAATTAAGTACATTCAGGATGATGTCCCATGATATATGTTGTTCACAGATGATATTATTCTAATGGATGAAACTAAGGAATTAATACTAAATTACAAATCTATAGAGAAGTACTCGAGTAAAAGAGGCTTTCCTTGTTTGGGAACAAGCTTTTTAAGTAACTTTTTGGCTTTTTAGTTAAAATATGATATAAAAAAAAACTAGTATATTTGGGATGACTTTTTGATTTTTTACGAAAAGATGTGCAAAAAGTAGAGAGAAAATGAAATTTTTGACTTTTTGGTATAGGTTGTTGGCTTTTTGATTTTTTTAGTGACTTTTTGGCTTTTTGGCTAAAATCACCACTTGCCAAACGAGGCCAAAATTAGTAAAAATAAAAATGAATATATGGAAGGTTAAATGTCACTTTATCTCCCTGTAGTTTACTTCAAGTGCAGTTTACCCTCTGACATTTAAAAATAAACACATAACCCGCTATGGTTTGTGGAATAATGTGTACTACCTGTACCGTTAATGGCTTAAACGAAAAGACTAAATTACTTTTGTACATAAGTAACATCATTGTGTAAATCACAGACATTTTCATCATTTTTTTATGACTCAAAATGCACTTTACCCTCTTGTGCTTTACTTCATGTAGTTCTTCTTATGATCAACCTCTTAAAGTTCTTTGCTTTCTGAAAATTGTGTTGTTATTTTGTGATAGGGACCTAAGCTTCAACAGGTTGGAAGGACATATCCCTGACTTTGTAGGAGCCATATATTTGCAAACCACGTAAGCAATTACATTTAGAATGACAAGGTGTCCTAATTTCTTATGCATGGAAATCCTTCCTCATTCGTTTGTATGATTTATCTTTCAATGTTGACAAAGAATCCCTCTTCTATAATTGCACCGATAGGATAGGAATGTGATTAGAACTCACAAATTATGTCTAGCAGGAACTCTCATTCGTATGTGTTGTGCCAGCTGAAGCATTGATACCTGTTTGTAGTAATCAATGGAAGACACAAGAAAATAGAAAGTAATAAACATGAACACAAACACTTATATTGCATCCAACAATAGGGCTATGTCCATGGGTGAAGACAATTAAGAACATCCACTATACAGTGTACCTTGTTTTTCCCGAAAACTATACCCAATTTGAAACACAACGAGAGTAAAAGTCCCACATGCCAAGACTCCAGATTTGAGATGGTGCCTAGAAAAACCCAAGAGCATGTAGAAAATTAACCCAATACTTTTCAAAATATTAATCTTATATTTTGCCCAACAAATCCCCCCCCCCCCCCCCCAAGAATGTGCTTCCCATCCCTTCAACAGACCAAAAAGTTGGACGCACTCAATTTCCTAACACTAGACCCTTTTTGTAGTCTTAAACCAAATTCCTTGTTGCACAAGGAACATTGAGTTCTCAACACACAAGAATGATTCATAAAAGGAAATACAGCCGAATTGGAATTTGAGACAATTCATAAAAATCTTCACCTTAAATCAAATTCAGCAAAACCACGAAGCCAACTTCTCCGCTAAACTTCATTCTCCACAAACTAGCATTGGGACCTTCACCTTTGCCAATCAAGATAATCCAATATTCAACAAGATTGATACAATGAAAGTTTAACAACCAGTACCTTGGTAGCATTTGCACCTTGACCTCTTATAGACCACAGAAATTTGCTTGTACTCAACCACAAGGAATCCCGATGCCCACCACACAATGTCCTCAAGTCAGCCTTCTCTTGAATAAGGGTTTATTTTTTTTTGAGTCTTCCTAGAATCAGAGCTCCATCACAACTGCTCATCGGAGCAATGGCAAATCAGTGGTACACTTCACAAAGGAAATCTATATGAAACATATTTTCTGTTTCAACTCTGGCTGTTTATGAAGCTCACTAAGACACCTGTACTCTGTTACAAATGATATTGAGGTGGCTTGGAATGAATATTGCAGAGTCACCTCTCAAATGTTGATTTCCATAGTTAAAGACTTGAGAGTTTTTAAGTGGGCAGTGCTATGATTTATCTCTCTTACTCCTCAAGGGTGTGCAGAGATTCTTCACTACTCTCCCATGAACTCGTTAACCTAGCTCTCAATGTTCAACTGAAATGGCAATGTGCAACTTCTGAAATTTTGCAGATTGAAACAATATTAAATGGTGAGTACCTCTCAAGTTCACAGCTTCATGTTCCAAGAGCATGGGGGTCTTCACCCCATCCTTCCATTGTTCCACTCATATCATATGTATATGACACACCACTCCTTAACTCTGTAGTTCCGCTCTTGAGAAAACCAGATGCTGAGTGGAGTTACATATTCTTCTTTTTCTCATGTGTCTTTTATCTGTTAATTCTGCATTAAATTTGTCAAAAAGTAGCAATCTAATTAACTGCATAACTATGGTGAGATGACATTGCTTATTGGTTAGGTATCTGACGGGGAATTTGCTTAATGGGAGTATTCCAGAATGGATGACGAGCCTAGATCATAAATAGTATGTTATTCACCTTCAATTCTATTTTAATAATTTTATTAATAATTAGATAATAGTTAAATAAGTGCATATGCCTGAGCAGACATACACATGAATTCCTCTTTTAAAAGTACATCATCTCATGACATCTTTGGAGGTTGTTGCAGATTTTATTCATGTCATTCACTGCTGGTGAAACTATTGACTTGATTCCAGCTGCAGCTGTGTGCTCCTTGAGGCTCTTTGGTAAAATAGCCATATACTGCAGCTGCGGTAGCGATATATTCAAAAAGTATCTAAACTGGATTGTGTCATTTTGTGTTGGATTGTGTCATTTTGTGTTAGATCTATTTCTTCTTCCAGTCATTGTCAATCAAAATTTTTTGTCTGTGTGTTGTTTTGATTAGCATAAAATCTGAAATGTTTCAGAAATGTTGTTGGAACCTTTCAACAACGTTTCAAACTATGTTACCAGAAAACGCTAATAGCCTAGCGAATTACATATCGGTACATACGTTCCGAAAACAGTACATTTAGTGATCCGAAACGATCCCAAAAGTTTTTTCCAATATATTTCCTTAAATGTTATCTTAAGAGAAAAAAAAATCAAATATATGAACTAAAATCTAAGGTGAGTTAACTTTTGACAAGACAAAAAATAAAAAATGGGTCATAATTTTCATAGAAATGATTTGCTACATTAAAAAAAAAAATTACTAGATACCTAATAGTTAAAAGAAAATTACTCTAAAAGTACCTTAAATTTTGAAACATAATATATATAAGTCTACTCCTATCGTACCGCATTTTAGAGCATGTGGCATACCCCGTTCCCGTTCCCGTTCCCGTTCCCGTTCCATCTACCGAAACGGTTCATGTTCTAGGTAACATAGGTTTCAAAAGAGACAAAAAAAAGTTTGAAAATACATAGAAATGCTTGGAAACATAAATTGAAATATGTTTAAATATATAAATGCCTAGCAAACATAGTGATATGTATATGGTCATTCACATAAAAGAACAAGTGTAAATTCAAAAAAATAAAAATAACTCAATTTTATCAAACACAAGTGTATATAATTGTAAAAGTGTGTAAGATCCCAAAAAAATAAGGTCTAAAAATGTACTTAGATAGTACTAATATTATTAGTATTACTATATTGCTAGCAATAATATTTATTAATACAGTAAAATATAACCTTTTATATTTATTATAAAAGAATTATAAAAAAAAAAATTACGAAAAATTCTAAATTTATGTCAACAAAACATTGTACTGTGATTTAGTGTGTTTTGCTTGCATGCTGATGGAAACACAAGAATTTCATTATTCCACTAATGTTTTGTTTCGGTCTTTTTGGAAATGGAAATGTTTCAGCTGTTTCGATGGAAACAAATAGAAATTTTGTTCCTTGTGGGTCATATCTCAATATACAATAGGTGTGGGATCTTTCACACCCTAAACCCGAGTATGACCGGCCGTGGCCCACAGGGCCTTAGCCCAAGGCACACGTAAGCCTAAACACGAATCCACAAACACATTAAATAACTATACAATAGTCCAGTAATAAACATTTAAAACTCAATCCAGTGACACACCACAAGTATAAACAGAAAAAAAACAACCGTAATCAATACCATCCAGCCCGCATATCAAAATAATCCTAAATGAACCCCAATAAAAATAAAAATAAATATGCACAAGCTTGACATAACCATCTAAAACAAAATAATGAATGTCCTAGAGGTCCATGCGATTGAGTCCCAGCTACGCCATAAGTTCCCTCTAAGTCCTTCTAACACCTGGGAGTGATAAACAACTAAGTCAGCTGATAGCTCAGCGAGTAGCAACATGGATAGTATATACAGTTTTGAAAACAGGGACCAATTCCAAAATAAAAACATATACCACAGAAACTAGATTGACATACAGTTTGGTAAAGAGAATCTGTTTAAAAAAGAAGGTTCCACAGTTCAATAATTAAAATACTCATGTCTCTCAAGAACATGATAAATGACATTTTTCACTTAAAACAGATTACAACATGAACACCAATAATTTTCTGAGTACCATGAAAATAACAAGTAATATGCCACACAGTTCTCAAGGCTATAAGCCTCGTTGGATCCAATACCGAATTAAGAGTCATCCTCAGGGTGGCAACTTGAGCCTTTTCTCTAAGACGATCCAATTGAAGGTCACCTAGCTTAACCTAGGTCTTTTCCTTACAATCGTTGAGCACTAAAGTCATCACGGCCCAACCCGGATCTGCTCCCTAGTGGCCAGAGTGACCACACACAGTGGAATAATTTCCCTAGACTAAATACATAGTTGGTCCCAATAATCAGTACACATCAGTTTCGCAAAACATGGTAGTTCATCATTATAAACATGAGACCAAAATAAATAGTTTACAGTATGCCAAGTTCACACATGTTTCAGAAATAATTTGATTCCATTGATAATATAATAATTTATCAAAACAGTTTAGTCATAAAACAACAATTTAATTTTCCAACAGTTCAGGGTAAGGGAACATTTATAAAAATATGTAGCATGAAACTACTCACCTGAAAACGAAATAATATAATCCTCGAATAGAGTATGAAAGTCCAACTAGTGCCCTGAACCAAGTATGAAAACTACACGTTACTACTAATTTAAAAATACTAAAGAATAAGAACTAAGTAACCCCAAACTAAAGCACTAACACGGCTCAACCCAACTCATCATTACTCTTAAATATTACCTAAGTTCATGTTCTTCAAGGTCTAAAATCATCCAAGACATGGGTTCAAATCGAAACTTAATTAAAAGTAACTTTAAGATAAAACAGAATTTTAAACTAGTTTTCCCAATCTATTCGCTAACTTTGAAAATTAAAAACCCACTCCACGTTGTTCGAAAAATTCTAAAACCTTCCAGATATCAACTAATATATCCTAAGTTTCAAACCTAATTGGTTTTACTTAATTTGCTTATCAAAATAATTATTTACAATTAATAATATCCAAACAGGTTGTTTTCTGCAGCACTTTAAAGAAATTGACTGTCCTCTTAGTATACACGAGCAATCAACGCAAGGTCAAAAATGTAAGAAACTAGACTTGTAACCGGTTCTAATGACGGTGATTTGATAATTTTCGGATTTATATCCAAAGAAAACAACACTCCTGAACTTACTGTTTGAAACCAGTTTTCTGGACAGATTTGAACGCATCAGTTTATATGGATTTTGACTCCCAAAAATTATGAAAAAACTCAGATATGCAATTCAATATGTAATTAATCTACTGTAAAAATTTCAGTTCAAAATTCATTCGTTTGATATGGTTTTTTGATTTTTAAAGTTTGTGATTCTGTATAGAATTTTTGGACTAAGAATTACACCCATTCTTTATACATGAATTTAACTCCTCAGATTTCTTAACAGTATATATATATAGACACAAAATACATACACCTACAACCTCCCCATCAATGAATTAAATCATAAAATAGAATAAGGATAAAGAACAAATATAAAATAAAGAAGAAAGTTAGAACCCTACCACACACCCAAAAGTTCTTTGATTGCAACTTCTTCTTCTTCTTTTTTCCTTCTCTCAAACCCTCTCCCGTGGCTGTTGTGTTGTTGCCCTATGTGGTGAACAAATAATAGAGTAAGGTTTGTGTTTATTCTATTTTATACTAGTGGTGGGCACACATAGGTCAAATAAATAGATAAATATACAAAACATATATATAAGTTATATGCAACTCAAATGGTAAGAGTCTTATATATTAACCTTGTGGTCTAGAGTTCAAGTCATACCCTCCTCTCTCTATATATATATATATTTATAATAAATCTTGCCTATAAATTAAAAACTTTCACCATAAATTTATTTTAGGTTTAAAATTAATTAAAAGATCCTCCAATAATATTTAATTTGCACTTTAGGATTCACCACCAAAATATTTGAGATTGTAATATTATTATTTAATTACTTACTTAATTTTTATATTCGGGTTCTCACAGGATCTATGAATCCTTTTTGTTTTTTTATTATTTTCTGGAGTTGTCATGAACTATTCAAGTGAAATGATTTTATGCAGCCTAATAGACCTTTCGTACAACAACTTTTCTATGCAATATGTGCCTTGTAAAGAAACCCTGTAAGATTTCTCTCTATCCCGTGGCTTCATTGAATTTGCAAGCATTTCTTTTCTTTTTTCACCTGTTCTTTCGTTTTCTTCCTTTCCTTTCCTTTCCTTTATTTTTTATTATTATTTTTTTTTTATCAAATCAGTAACTTGTTCAGAAGCTTCGCCAGTGGAAACTTGTAAGCTTCTAGCTCACATTTGAAAAGTTATAGTTTGCATTTCAGTTCAATCATATTATACTGGTGATCCCTTCATTATCCTCCTCCTACCCCCCCGCTCTCACTTTTTTTATACCTTTTCTTTTTCTTTTTCTTCACGCTATTTAATTCAGGGAAATTAACGGCTGCCCGAAGCACTTGCCTTGTCCAAAAAGTGAGTATATATTTCTCATAATCAAAACTCAAGGTCATAGCTCAGTTTTATATTTATTTCTTCAATTCTCCCTTGTTGATATCAAACTTCACGGTGACCTATGTTACATGGACTTAGATACGGGTGTCAGGTGCGGGTACATATCTAGAAGTCGGACCCATTAAACCTCAAATTAAGGGTATGTAGATTCCGCAAAAAGGGTCATATTTTGTATTGTTAATCTATCATGTGAGATCAAATGATGTTATATTATATGTAATGTACAATGTCAAAAAGGTATATTACTCATTTTCTAGCAATTATATGGTAATATATATACATATAATGATCGTGTTAATAAGAAGTGTCTAATGAAAAGTATCGGACACATATTCCATACCCTTGTCCAAGATTTGGGTGTCCAACATGCGTATTTGATTTATTTTGAAAAGTCCATGTAACATAGGTGGCGACTATATCTGGTTGATCCTTCATGTTGTCAAGGGAAAACACACACACTCATTTTTTATTGGTACATTGGAGGCCGTAGCCTGGGGGAAGGGGAGTCTTATTTGTGACAAGACTTGAACCCTTGACCTCTTACTGAAGTGTGTTAGAATAGTTATTTATGTTCTATTGTTAATATTTACTTAAGTTGATGGTACAATGGTCATATTGCAATATTAGGATTTGTAAGGAACCTGGCCAATTGGGCTAGCCCCAATTGATACGCACATACTCATTTAAATGTGAAATATAGCTTTACCCTTTTTTTCTCTTTCATATGATCACACATGATGGATTTCTTTAAGAAGATAGGTATTCTTTGCATATAAATTGTGGCGGAGGACAAACCAAAATTGGAAACACTATGTATGTAGCAGATGAATCGCAGGGAGGTCCAACGACATGGCAAGCAGCAGGAGATTGGGGATTTAGTAGCACTGGACATTTCTGGGATGTCAATGCAAATGCAGCGTACTATCAGACCAAAAATGTTTCTGTTCTTACGATGAATGAGTCTCAATTGTACACAAGTGCTCGTCTCTCTCCTCTGTCTCTTACTTATTATGGGCGTTGCTTAGCAAATGGGAACTACACAGTGACCCTTCATTTTGCTGAGATAGTTTTCAGAGACAATCGATCCTTTCAGAGTCTTGGTAGACGAATATTCAATGTTTATATCCAGGTAGTTAATATCATTGTAATTGCACCTTTTATTATGCAAATGGAAACATATTTGGTTAATTGGTTTGTTACAGGATGAACTGGTTTTGAAGGATTTTGATATTGAAACTGTTGCACAAGGGGTTGACAAGGCTGTGGTTCGAAAATTTAACAACACAGTTGTTAAGAATAAGACTATAGAGATTCGCTTTTACTGGGCAGGGAAAGGGACAAGAGCTGTTCCTAATCGAGGAATTTACGGGTCCTCTCATATCAGCTATTTCTATAGAATCCAGTAAGTTGTGTTCTGTTTAGGCTTTCCTTGTTTATTTCTCAATGGTGAAACATCATCCTATCCCCCTGATGCTTGTGTTTGAGATTCTTTCTGTTACATTTATATTATACTTGCAGATGATTGAATCAATGGCATGGTAAAGTCATTCCCCGACTCTTGAGATGAGATCTGAAAATTATAAATTTAGAAGAAACATAATTTTCAGCTTTATAATGGCCATGATTCTTCTCTTACTAGTTGATTTTTCTTTGAAGTGTCGAATAATTTCTTACGGTAGGAATTTCAAATATTGGTGAGGCTTTGGACAAAAGTTGTCAATTATAGATGCAACCTTATGCATGCTTTATCTGATTTTGCTATGTAGATTTCAAGCCTCATTCTGATCAGAGAAAGAAGATAGTCATTGTAGTTGGAGCTGTAACTTTTTCATTATGCCTCGTGTTCACGATTCTATTTATCTTCTGGCGGAGACGCCATTCAGGAAGCATTACTTCAAGGGAACAAGGTCACTTATTTCTACTTCATGTTTTATTTTTTATTTTTGAAATGCCAACAATGTACTTGCATGTATTCTAGGTATTGCAGAACGTAGGAACAATATATGACAGATGGTGAAATTGTGGTTGTTTGTCAACATTTTAATCCTCTTGAGTAGGCCTCCAAAATACCAACAAATGAATTTTTGTTATAGAAGTTGTACATCTTTTTCTTCTTTTTTCTGAAGCAGTGGAGAGTATCAGATAAAGACTGTCAATATTGTCAAATTAATCCTGTTTTAAATGTCTTGAGCTTGTTTGATATCTATATGTCCCTTATAGACATCCCTTAATGGTTGAAAGTAATTGTTTGAGTTAAGAATGCTAACCATCTCTCATGAGACGAATTAGTACTGAGGAGTTGAAGAGCAACAAAAGAAAATTTGGAACCTTATAACAAGTTGGGATTGTTTGTAGGTGTTGAAAGACTGAACTTCTCTTTTCATTGGTCCAACTTTTCTGCAACCAAACAATGTTAGTAATTTGATGATGCAGTCAAAAAAAATATAATTTGTTCTTTTGCAGAACTAAGAGGATTAGATTTGCAAACTGGTTTATTTACCTTCAGACAAATTAAAGCTGCCACTAACAACTTTGACGATAACAACAAAATTGGGGAAGGCGGTTTTGGATCTGTCTATAAGGTATATCGTAGTTAATTGTATTTTTGTACTATGTCATATTCACTTTCTGTTTTTTGTTTATGCTATGATGTCATGTGGAGATGTCAATTTCATGTTAAAGTGTTACTAAAAAATAAGTTCTTATTTCAATGCAGGGTATATTATTAGATGGTACTTTAATTGCAGTTAAGCAACTTTCTTCCAAATCAAAGCAAGGAAATCGTGAATTTGTTAATGAGATTGGTATGATCTCTGGTTTACAGCATCCAAATCTTGTAAGATTGTACGGATGTTGCATTGAAGGGAATCAACTACTATTGGTGTATGAATACATGGAAAATAATAGCCTTGCCCGAGCTCTATTTGGTAAGTTAGTTGTGTATATTTCATTAGTTAAATAAGATTATCAAGAAAATATTATGGAGCAACGGAGCTTACCAGTGTTGATGCTGTAGCTCATGCAGTTGTGTTCAGTCCCCAACATTCCCCTCTCCTTCCCCTTAGACTAGGCTACAGTAGGAATTCTAATGTCAAAAAACACAAAAACAGCAATTTAAAGAAGCAAACATTTATTACTTCTGTTACCAACCATTAATAATCTAGATCTGTTTTTTCCTTTAATTGTTTTTTGTCTCCTTCTTGATTTGCTATTTCTTGTTAATTATAGGTCCAAAGGAATGGCAATTGAATTTGGGTTGGCGTACCAGGCAAAGGATTTGTATTGGGATAGCAAGAGGTTTGGCATTCCTGCACGAGGAATCAAGACTGAAAATTGTTCATAGGGACATCAAGGCTACCAATGTACTACTTGATGGGGATCTTAACCCTAAGATCTCTGATTTTGGTCTGGCTAAGCTTACTGAAGATGACAACACCCACATTAGCACTAGGGTTGCTGGAACTATGTAAGCTACCAAAATTTCTCTTTCCTTCATAAGACACTGTCCCCACATTTTTAGAAGTAATTATATCTAAGATGCCACCTTAGAACAGGCTAGAAATGTGTAGGTGTAGACACCCCATTTTTGACCGACCTTAAGACTCAGACGTCACCGATTGAGCGCTTCGTGGTGTTGCATACTGTGCTCGTTCAGAAGTCTCAAAGTCACGGCCGTGCGCCCTGCCTCCGGACCCCCGAACCCTCTTCTGTGCCTTGTCTCGGTTTGCGAACCAGACTCGGTTTTCTCTGTTTTCTTTCCTGAGGGAAGGGAGTGGTCCCGTAGACTATCTCTCAGTGGCCGTGGGCTACTTTTCGTGGCCGTAGGCCATTTTGCCCATTTCGGAGCCCGGTTCCCGGTTTTCGGGACCGTCAGGCCGTGTGCCTCGGTTCGGGACCGCCCAACCATCTCCGATTTCTCCGGTTTTTGGCAAGTGCCTCTGTTTTATCATTATGAGGAACACTGGGGCCTCAAATGCCCACTTCGTGGCCGAACGCCACTTTCGGTGCTCATAGCCCTTTTTTTCGGGACCCCGAACTGCGCGGTTTAAGCCTCGAGCTTTCATTTTGCATCGGTTTTTATTCATTCTTGGAAGGTACCTCTATTTTGTCATACTGAGGAACACTGGGGCCTCAGATGCCCACTTCGTGGCTGAACGCCATTTTCGGTGCCTGCAGCCCATTTTCGGGACCCCGAACCTCGCGGTTTGGCCCCCGAGCTTTCATTTTGCATCGGTTTTTGTTCATTTTCGGCTGCTACCTCTGTTTTATCATTCCAAGGAACACTGGGGCCTCAGATACCCACTTCGTGGCCGAACGCCACTTTCGGTGCCTGACCCCGAACCACGCGGTTTTGGTCCCCGAGCTTTCGTTTTGCATTAGTTTTTGTTCAATTTTGGCAGGTACCTCTGTTTTAGCACCAGGAAGATCACTGGAGGGTGGGAGGCTAGCAATTGTCTCAGCAACCAGTTATCTGCTTGGTCAAAAGTGGTTCAGCATGAATCCGAGACGGAGAAAAGTCTGCGCGGCTTTACCGAAACAAGCGTAACTCTTTGCACAAGAGGAATTAAAATATGAGGCCACCACCATTGGAAAGCTTACTTCCGGGGCTTCATTTTTCACTCAAGAATCTCCTAAGTCCAAATCCGGGGGGAGGAGATATGGTTGGTTGAAGTCCGGTTGGACTGAATCTGCGCGGCTTTACGGAAACTGGCATAACTTTTTCTACAGGAGGAATTTTGATGCAAGGTTTGCGGCATTGGAAAGCTAACTTCCGGGGCTTCAATTTGGACACTTGAATGGACATTTTTGGACTTCCCTAGCACCCACCAACCAGTGGTCTTCTCGGCAGTTTTTTTTGTTTTTTTATCTAGCTGGCCAGCCACCCCTTTTGTGAAATGACGATTTTGCCCCTATGAGTTGGCCGGCCCTATTCCTCTCTTTGAGTGTATTCCAGCTATGCATTAGTTGCCCTCAAAATATCTAGATTTGTGAAAAGATCTTTAGATCAAAATATCTAGATTTGAAAAGATATTTAGAGGGAATACTTGGGTGTATTTTCCACTCCCTTTTGCCCTCCTTTTTGACCCCTTTCTTGGCCATAAAAACCAGGGGCCACCAGCTGGTTTAAGGGTTAGAAAAATCCTTTGAGCCTTGCATATACATCTCCTCCATTCCTCTCTTCCAAAAAGCTTCAAACATCCAAGTCTTGGCACCATTTGTTCATCAACACCTAGCATCACCATCACCATTCCATTTCCAGCAGCTAGGAAGGTTTTTCAGAGGCTAAGAAGCAACAAATTTGGTCCAAGAAGCAACAAAAGAAGTGGTCTTCAAGGCAAAATGAAGAATCAGCAAATTTCCAAAGTCTGGCACGCATTTCGAGACACAGTGCAAACAGAGGCTAATTGGGGCATCCCAGTGGATTTCCGCGCCGAAGCAGCCCGGCATACATCATTCATCAACAGCGAGGCAGTCCCTGGCTTACACGCCATTTTACAGTTTTCTTGTTTAATTTGTCAATTAATTAGGAATTTGTATATTATTTCAGACTGTATATTTCGGACTGTAATATTCTTTTATTCGGACTGTATTATTTATTCGGACCCTCTGCGCGAGGGCACAACTGTAATAAGGGTGTGTGAGTGTGATGTATGTCTTCCAACCCCCATTTCTTTCTCCCTTTTATTTATCCGCTTACAATGGTTAGATATAGGGCATATTTCAATTAGCATACAGCATGACAGCATGTTTGCATCATTCATCTGTTTTGCACGCACCGGGCTCGGCGCATCATACAAACTGCATCTGTATTTCAATTCCAAGTTGAGTACTTGATAACTGTTGCATCTCATATGCCATATTTAGAATAGCCGAGCCTGCTATAGTTTGCATCTTTGCATGTGTTGCATTAGGCAATTCTGTGTATTTAGGATCATGCATGATTCCTAATCAGTTTTTTGTTTTGGCTTGGAGTACTCGGTGAGTTTTATGCTTTAGCATCCTTGCATGCGTGTGAGTGTTGCCATGGTAGCATGCTTACCATGAGGCTACATGCTTATGTGATATAACTGCCTTGAATGCCTGTGGGTGGAGGTTGAGTTATCTGAATTGGGACAATACATTGACTGTTTGTTTTAAGCCCACTAAATAGTGGCAAAATCATGTTTTCTAAGCCCACCCGAGGGTGGCAAATCCGCATTTTAGCCTACCTGCGGATAGCACCTTCACACCATTTTCAAACAAACAAACATGAAATGTTTTGTTCCAATTCAGACGGCCCAGTCTATACTTGTTTGCTGCGAGCATCACATAGTAATCTAGGCTAATAACCGGAATAAGAACTCACAATGTTTTCAAAAACAGATATCATGGTTAGTAGAGGCCGGTCTTTGACCGGGCGAGCGGGGGTGCTCACGATGTGACCTTCCCCAATCGTACCCAAGTTCCCGAGCTGAGGCAACTTTGGTGATGACGGACACGTGGCCTTTGGCACCGAGTCAGGGTTTCCTAAATTTTCCATTTTAAAAATATTTAGGTGGCGACTCTGTTATCTGGCAAAGCAGTCCATGTTTGGCACTTCTTTCAAAAAAATCTGTTTTTCTTCAAAACGATTTGCCAGAGTTGGACTCTTTGGTTCAGATTTAGAACCGCAACAAAATCGAGTCCGAACTGTAGCGAGGTCCCTCACGGGCTTGTTACAGTAGGTATCTCCTTTATTACTGGCCATGTGTTCCTCACACATCGTCATGAAGACCTACCCGTGTTAGCCTTCAAGGGACACGTGTACAGTCTACGTGTTCGATCTTACTCAAATAGGATTAAATTGACCCATCGTATCTGGTTATATGCCCAAGTCCTAAGACTTCATTCTTAAGAAGTTTGCCAACCAGACATCCTGCAAGAATCAAGAGTTTGGGCATCATCGCCCTGTCGCTGAAGTCTCATAGCTTGTCTTTACATTGTGGTGGTTATACAACACATCTTATTGTAAGTTCTCTGAATGAAACTGTATATTCAATTGTCTTCATAATACAAGAATACATTGGTTTATATAAAAATCTAACCCTAGAACGGAAAAGGAAATACGACTTATTTCAATTCCTAATATATACAAAATATATATATTACAATATATACATAAAACCCCTAAAATATTCTCACACCCCCGCTCAAACTTAAGGTGTTTTAGCAGAAAACATTGAGAGTTTGCCAAGAAGAAATTGAAACCGAGCAGTGGGGTGAGTCTTGGTGAAGAAGCCAGCAAGTTGCAGAGCCGAAGAGACGAAAGGAAAGGAAATAGAGCCAGACTGCAGATATTGACAGACAAAGTGACAATCAATCTCAATATGTTTCGTTCGCTCATGGAAGACAATGTTATGGGCAATTTGAATAGCACTGCGGTTGTCGCAAGAGAGAGAGGTCAGAGAAGACTGAGGGACACCCAAATCACAGAGAAGACAACGACGCCAAACAATCTCAGCAGTAGCATGAGTCATAGTACGGTACTCAGCTTCGGCAGTAGATTGAGTAACAACAGTTTGTTTCTTGCTTTTCTAAGAGATCAAGGAATCGTCAAGAAACATACAGAAACCCGACGTGGACTTGCGATTAGTAACATCACCAGCTCAATTAGAATCTGCATAGGCCACCAAATTTAGAGAGGAAGTAGAGGACAATAATAAACCTTGGAATATAGTACCATGGAGATAACGAAGAATCCAAACCAATGCAGCCCAATGTGTGGAGCGAGGAGCAGCAACAAACTGGCTAACCACATGAACAGCATAGATAAGATCGGGACGAGTAACCGTCAGATAAACTAAACAACCCACAAGCTCGCGATATAAGGTGGGATCATCCAGAGGGACACCATCAGTAGAGTTGAGCTTCACATTAAGCTCAATAGGTGTATCAGAAATCTTAGTATCCGTAAGACCAGCACGGTGAATGACACCATTATCATACTTAGCCTGAGACAAAAAATAGCACTTTGGAGAAGAAGCAACCTCAATATTAAGAAAACACCGCAATAGACCCAGATCTTTCATTTCGAAACTGCGGAAGAGATACTGCTTGACTTTAGAGATAGCAGAAGAGTCAAAGCCAGTGATGATCATATCATCTACATAGAGTAAGAGGGCAACAAAACCAGCCGAGGTACGTCTCAGAAATAAAGTAGAGTCGGAAGCAAAAGGATGAAATCCAAGCTCAGTAACAGCAGTCTAAAAGCGATCATACCAAGCACGAGGAAATTGCTTCAAACCATACAGAGCACGCCAAAGACGACAAACATGTCCAGAGGAAGGGTGAAGGCCAAGGGGAAGATGCATGTAAACTTCCTCAGCGAGATGACCATTAAGAAAAACATTCTTAACATCCATTTGATGAAGAGGCCAATGGTGAACAGCTGCGACGTATATCAAAGTACGGACAGTAGTCATCTTGGCAACAGGAGCAAAGATCTCCTCATAATCAATACCATACTCCTGTGAAAAACACTTGGCAACCAGACGAGCCTTGTAGCACTCAAGAGAACCATTGGAATGAGTCTTGACTTTGTAGACCCATTTGCAACCAACCAGATTCTTACCAGTAGGCAAAGAAACCAACTCTCAAGTACTAGTTTTCTGCAAAGCAGACAACTCATCCTCCATAGCTCGAACCCAATTGGGATCCTGACAGGCCTCCTTGTAAGACTGAAGTTCTGAAAAAGAGTGAATAGCAGACAAAAAAGTACGATAGAAAGCAAAAAAACATGTATTGGACCAACCCAACCTATTTTGAGGATGACGTGCTCGAGTAGGATATCGATGTGCAACAGGATCAGAGTCGTTAGAAGCAGGAGGATCAGCAGCAGGGGCAGAGACAACCAGTGGAGGAGGAGCCTTGCGACGAGAATAAACTAACAATGGAGGAGGAGAAGTAGCCAAAGGTAAAGCAGGAAGAGAAGATGGAACAAGCTCAAGTGGAACTGTGGAGATGTACTCATCAGACGGGACCTCAAAAGGAAATAGATCAATGTGAACCAAATCCTCTTTGGAAACTAGGGCGGTGAGAGGAGGAAGCTGAAAGTAAGGTAGACGTTCGAGAAAGACAACATGGTGGGAGACATAAAGGCGACGGGAAATAGGGTCATAATAGCGATAACCTTTCTGAGTGAAACTATAACCCAAAAAGACACATAGCACAGACCGGGCACTAAGTTTGGTCCTATCTTTACGGGGTAAAAAGACAAAACAAGTAGGCCCAAACACACGAAGGAGGAAGTAATTAGGAAGTTGAGAAAACAGAACCTCATAAGGACACCGACCAGAAAGAAGAAGGGTAGGCATATGGTTGAGAAGAAAAGCAGCAGTAAGAACTGTCTTACCCCAAAACGGAGCCAGAACGGAGGCAGAGAGAAGGAGAGACCTAGCTGTCTCAAGGAGATGACGGTGTTTACGCTCAGCTCGACCATTTTGGGTAGGTGTATTAGTACAAGAAGTTTGGTGAATGGTACCCAATTTGGCCAAATATTCACAGAATTCAGTTTTAAAGTATTCCCCCCTCCCCCCCAAGTCAGGCCACAACAATTTAACAGTAGACCCAAACTGTGTAGCGACCATAGGCTGGAAAGTGCGGTATATCTAGTAGAAGTCAGACTTATGAGTCATAAGATAAACCCAAGTGTAACGGGTGCAGTCATCAACAAATGAGACATAGTATGCAAAACCCATTTTGGTGAGAACAGGAAAAGGGCCCCAAATATCAGTATGAACTAAAGAAAATAGTGTATCAGATATAGAAATACTTTTATGAAAAGGTAAGACTGTCATTTTGGCAAGTTTACACCTCCGACATTCAATAAGTTCACGAGGAGAAACTTTACCCAATATACCAGACTGAGCTAAAGACTGTAAGCGATCAACAGACAAATGCCATAATCTAGAATGCCACAAGTAGAAAGGACTAGACAAAGAATCTAACTAAAAAGAGAAAAAGAGGAAAAGGCAGTCAAAGAGGTTGCCATAAACAGATGCAAGCTCTCTACCACATAGAGGTCTCCAACTCTACGGCCGGTCCCAATCTGTTGCTTAGACATTCGATCCTGCACAGAACAGATAGAAAAAGAAAAGATAACATCAAAACCAGAGGCATCAAGCTGACTGATAGATAATAAACTGACAGATAACTGAGGAACATAGAGGACAAATGGAATAGAAATTGCCAACATAGCAGTTGGTAGGACATACCCAACAGATATAACAGACATACCAACATTGACAGTAATAGGAAAGGGAGGAGGAATACAATTTTGAAGTAAGGAAAGATGGATAGTCATTAATGAGAGGTACCAGAGTTAAAAATCCAAACAGACGAAGAAATACCTGAAGAAGACCCAAGCAAACCTGAATGAAGAGAGAAGACAATAGAGGCAGACGAGGATGGTTGGGAAATAGACAATATATTTTGAAGCTAATTAATTAGTGTATACTGAAGCTGTCTAATCTGAGCAGTTAAGGAAGCCAAGTCAGGATCAGGAGCCAGAGCAGATGCAGTAGAACCGGCGGAAAGCCGAACAGTACTCAGAGGAGGAGCGCAGAACTTGATCAGAAACTACTGAGAAGACGAGGCAAACACAGGTGAAGCAGACAAACATCCCTGCTTAGGACAATGATACTTCCAATGACCTTTCTGATAGCAGAAAGCACACATCAAATGCCAGAGACATCATAGTAATCAAAGAACCGAGAGATTTAAGTGGGATAAAACCTAAATAGCCAAATAGGGGTCTAAGTGTAATGAACAGAGAATAATTGGTCAATATCAGGAATAAGGAGAGACCTGAGCTCCTGTTGACTTCAGCCCCTTCAAAATAACCAAGAGCAATATCAGAGGATTAAATATTACCCAAGCAGAACCAGAGAGAGAGAGAGAACCAGAGAGGTCGATACGAAAGAGACAGAGACAAATCAGAAGTCGACTTGAGCCAGTAGATGAGTCGACTCGAACAGAGGACTAGACGAACCAACTGGGTCGCTGACCTAGAGAATTCAGAGGGAGAGATGTCGAAGTCGAGAGAACCCGAGGGAGATAACTCACGCAAACGAACAGCGATCGAAGCACACAAAGGCAAGGAGAACCAGAAATCGATCCAGGAACCAGATGAACCACGACTTCGATGACCTAGAAGGCAGATAAGGTCGCATTGCCGATGAAGGCGACGACGACGGTAGCACTAGGGTTTCGAACCTGCTTTGATACCATGGAAGTTATCTGAATGAAACTGTATATTCAATTGTCTTCGTAATACAACAGTACATTGGTTTATATAGCAATCTAACCCTAGAACGAAAAAGGAAATACGACTTATTTCAATCCCAAATATATACAAAATATATATACTACCCTATACATAAAACCCCTAAAATATTCTCACACTTATAACATGGTAGTGGTTTTACTTGGTCCTTTATTGTGGTGATAGTATTGCATTGCTATGTGGTAATTTCAATAACTTTTCATCACTAAGATGTCTAGTTCTGATCATATTTTGATCACCTTGAAAATTGCATGAATGCTTGAAAATTGCCAAATAAGGTTGTGTATTGTTAGCATTTACCACTTAAAACTACTGATAATGTTGGAGTTGTACTAAAAAGTATATATTGCTAAAATAGAATAAACAAAATTATGTTTTTTGTGCAGAGGGTACATGGCCCCTGAATATGCATTATGGGGTTATTTAACCAACAAAGCAGATGTTTACAGTTTTGGGGTTGTTGCATTGGAAATTGCTGCTGGAAAGGACAATATGAAATTTCGTCCTTGTGATCAATATGTCTGTCTGCTTGATTGGGTAAGTTCTTGGTTCTTGAAGGTTTAGGGTTGAATGTACTTTAAAGATGTTTCTTGTTTTCAGACCTATCTGTTTGGCTTAATTGGCCAGCTATGACTTGAGTTAACACAAACTTAGCAGGAAATTGAACAAACCTGAAATGGTTTCGTCAAAAGAGGATTTGAGCCAATTGCCATTTATTGTTTGCAAGGCTTTAAATTTGATTGGTCTAGAATGTTTAGTTTTTATTGAAATGTTAGTGAATTGCTTATATTCAGGATAACTGATATTCCAATAACCCTGGAAATTTAGAGTGAAAGGGCTTGAAGACAGTCAAAATTTGGTTTCTCATCGAGGACACAAAATCAAAAGAGAATACCTTTTATCTATATTTTTCACCCAACATGAAACATTGCTTTTCCAAGTCACTTTTAATCTTGTTTGTCCATGGTGGGCAGGACTAGTGGTTGTTTTTATACCCAAGTCTACTTCCATAAATGTTCTATTTTCTTACTTGTTTATTATTATTATTATTATTATTTGATTTGGTGGTTGGGGGGTTGCCAGGATCATTATTTGCCTGGCTTATTTCATATCAATATCTTTCTTGTGCTTATTTCAGGCCCTTGTTTTGCAACAAAAAGGGCGTTTAATGGAGTTGGTGGATCCAAAGTTGGGTCCTGATTTCGACAAGGAAGAGGCAATAAAAATGATCAAGATAGCATTATTATGCACTAATCCATCTCCGGCACTTAGGCCTGCCATGTCTGCAGTAGTAAGCATGCCTGAAGGTCATCTTGACATTCAGGACATAGTCATGGATCCAAGTATCTATGGTGATGAATACAGGTTCAGACCCCTGAAAGACAAGTACAATGAGCTGCAACTGCAGAGTTCGAATGAAGCTCAGACCCATACTGATTCGATGGTCACGACAGAAATTGGATCTTCCTCTACATCTACCAAATGATCTTCATCAAATCAATCTTCATTCTGCATAACGCTGCCAGCATGAGGATGTGTCTTGGTGGGTTCATTAATTTTCTGCAATGCCCTCATTAGCATTTTTTTTTTTTTTAAAAAAAATTTAGAAGCAATAGTATGCGTTGACTATTGCTTTCAATTGTATGAAAAGTGCTTTCAAGATGCTTATCAAATAGTGCTTTAGATGTGTATGCAGCCTTCATGTTTTACCTACTCTCACATTTGGCCTACTATGGCTTAATATCTTTTTTCCTCTATTTTTTTTTTGCAAATTATACTGTCCCTTAAATACAATCATTTTGTCACTTTGATTGTTAAACTTGAAGTTTTATTTATTTATTTTTTGTACCTGAGCAATAGTCCAAGTGGTCTCATGAGCAGAAACACTTAGGCACGAATGAGGTGATGTCTGTTTTTTTTGGCAATTTTTTGTTTTGTTTTTGTTGATAACTTATTGTATATTCATTAATAGAATCATTAAAAGACCATTTATCATTAAAGGTGTAATTAGTGAACGCAAACCAAATATGTTGTCTTGATAGTAGACTAGTGGTGCCCATTGCTGACGACTTTGGAAGAGATTTGTTAATGATTTTTTATTATTTTTTAATAAAAAGTCAACCAGTCCAATTTTATGGTCTATAAAAAAAGATATTGTTAACATTACGTTAAGGTATATTGGCTAAGAGATTTATTTATTTTTATTTTTATTTTTATTTTTATTTGGCGACCTACATTTGGCATACGGCCAAATAGTTTTATAGCAATAATTTGTTAAATAATCTAAAATAATTATTAAAAAGTTAAGAAATTATTTCATATTTCCAGAGTAATGTTATTCATACTCAGGTTTGACTCCTTTTGTGGGAGACTAAAAGTGAAAAAAAAACAGCCGTGATTAGGACCTCCTCAAAACTACCATCCCACCACCCCACGCACATGTGGGGGTTGGAGATTAGGAGAGAAGAAAAAATAAATAAATAAATAAATAAATAATTGGCCAATCAAAAGTAAAGAGGGTCATGGGGGTGACTCCCAAAGGGGGTCCAAATCTTTTTTCAAAAAAAAAATAGTGTCTAAAAAAATAAATGCTATTTGAACAACGAAATTTTAGACAGAAACTAGAATAAATTCAGTTAGTTAAAATCCTTTAATTTTATTCAAATTTTCTTGCAGATTAAATTTCTCTCGAATTACGATCTCTTTTGTTTAAAAAAAAAAATCAAAAATCAAAATCAACATGATAAAATTTAGGGGTACTTACTAATTAGTCCTATTCACTAGACTTATTTACCTACAGGTCCTAACTAATAAATTTAACACTATAAAAATAAGAGAGTGATAAATTTATCACTAAAAATTTATTCATAAAAACAAAGAGACTGATAAATTTATCACTATAAATTTATTCATAAAAAAAAAGACTGATAAATTTATCTTTATCACTTAATAAATTTATCAAATAGGACTTAATGGGTATTAAGTCTTCAAAGTAGGACCTATTGGGTAATAAGTCTCCAAAATAGGATGTATTGATAGTTTACCCTAAAATTTATAGATGAGAAGGGCCTAATAGTGTCACTTTTTGAGATAGTTAATCCAATCATTATACGGAGTTTATTTATGAAGAAGAAAAGCAAATGGAAAGGACTTGTGAAAAAAAATATATTTCATTCATTTTTATTTGCCATCTATAAATCTCTGAAATACTTCAAAATTCAAATACCATCTAAAAGAAATTTCTTAAACTATTTATAGTGGTGTTAAAATTTGAATTTATCAATGAGAAATAATAAACCTTTTATTGTCTTTTCTTTTCTTCCTATCCTAGTAATGGAACAAAAATAATAGTAAACTCGTTCACTTTTTTCCTCTTTAATCAAAACAAAAACGAGCTCTTAATTCTATAAAGGTTGAATCATTTGATATAATTATTATACTTATTACGTGACTTGATTTTTTTTGGGCCTATTATCCTCTTCTTTGGCTCCTCTTAATGACTACAAAGGTATACACGAAGCTTGATAGGAGCTCGAGATGGATCTCTCTTTTGGAACATGGATACAAGTGTAGAACTTTTCAAGGGATAATTATTCAATAATCGTGAAAAACTATGTGACGTCGATTATGTAGTATTTCAAACTAATCTAATAATGTAAAATTTTATGAGAATAATATGCTAACTTATTTTTATTAAATAGTTAGGAGATAAAATGTTTAATATATATTACAACATAGAATATTACTAAATAATTTCACATAATAATTTAAGAGTATCTAATAATTTTGTAAGAGTCCTCACATTGAATTGAAACAACAAGAGGTGAATTGATTCCTCATATGAGATAAGCCTAAAGAATTATGGACTCTGTCAAATTCCATTCTCCCAATTTTTTTGATTCTTTTGCTTTGTTTGTTGATACAACCAAAGCCACAGAGCTACGGCATTTGGAAAAGATGCAAAATATAGTTCTTGTCGTTGACCCCAATTTTATAAGATAGTTCTAATTTAAAATTGGATTTTCATTTTGGGATTATTTTTATCTTGTCATCAAGTAAAATTGACGGGGCTGGACTCTCTCCCATCCTTTATCAGACTGGATTGTCTAGTTTGATTCATTGAGTCTATTTTTGGATTCTATTTTGATAATTTAAACTGTTCATATTTTAAAATTCGTCGAGTATATCATCCCTAAAAAAAATCAAATCGATCGGACAATGAAAACCATATATTCCGATCAGTTTTGTATGAAAAAAATGAATAGCGAGAAAATAAACGATTCATACAAAATTGTTCCGATCAGTTTTGTATAAATAAAATGAACAGTGAGAAATAAACGGTTCCTACAAAATTGATATGGGTTTCATTATCCGATCAACTTATTTTTTGCAAGAATGATGTACTAAACGAATTTTAAAATATGAATTATTTAAATTATCAAAATGAGCCAAAAATAGGCCCAATGGGCCTAACAATATCCTCTCCACTCTAATTTGGGACTAGAGATAAGCCAATCCTAAAATTAAATACATCTATAACTCAATCACTAGTTTTGGCTAAGATCTTTTAGGGGTAAATTATACTTACATCTCTTGAGGTTTATATTTAATACAGTTTCCTCCCATACATTACGAAAATTACATTCCCTTCCCTAATGTTTGCAACCTTATTACAAATTACCCCCTCCCGTTAAGTGGATGTTAAAAACTAAATAAAAATTGCTGATGTCATATCTTAAATTTTTTTTAATGACCATCTTACTCTTTTTTCTATCATTTATTCTTCCTATTATCATGATTAAACTCTACAACTTTCCATCATTAAATTATACCTGAACATACTCTTGTTAAGTAATGATACACAAACATAAATTTTATACAGAATTTTCAAACATAATGATATGACCTTTCACTATAAAACAAAACACTCATAGAGATGATTTATATTTACAACAATATTACTATCACATCATTTTTATGATATTTTTCATCTAAATTTTTATATATGAATATAATTTTTATTTTTATTTCCACCATCGTTTTACTTTCTTGTCTATTGACCCGATTTATTACATTATTACCAAACACCACCATTCATGTAAAATCTTACCAACCACCCAATTAAACTTGTTATCTCAGGTAGACAACCCAAGAAGGAGTGAATTGGGTTTCTAAATAAATTGTCAAATTAAAAATTAACTCAAATAATAAATAAATAAATATGCTCAAAAATATAAAATAAAGTAATGAAATAAAATGAACAAAGGAAAGAGAAATCAAACACAGCGATTTATAGTGGTTCTGCACACTGGGCTTACATCCACTCCGCAAATATCCTCATCGAGAATTTCTCCACTATTTTTCAAATAGTAATTACACTACTAGCTTCATGGGTACTAGTGAACCTTTACAACAAGTGACCAATCCCGATTACTTCAACTAGTTTAGAATCTGATGTCTAGTCACACCTAATCAAGTAATTTTATCTCAAAAATCACTCGCAAAATATTCCAGCTAGTTTTGAATTTGGCACCTAGTCACATCTAACTCAAGTGATTTTATCCCCAAAAAATACTTACAAAAACTCTCTCTTTTTACAAGAACAATATAAATAAGTGATAAAAAACCCTTTTACAATTTTACTCAAACTCTCAATAAATTTTCTCATAGAAAATATACTTCAACGAAGCACAATACAATATTTGAGAATATTTCAATATCACAAATTTTTCTCTTCTTCACTTCTTTACTACTTATTTTTCTTCAACCAAAATACTCCTTATATATCATAAAATTATATTCGTTGGGGAGAGAGAAGAGACGCTCATATTCGTTGGAGGAGAGACACAATCATTTTCAAATATGGCAAGCGGGGATTGAAAATATAGACAACGGTCGCTTTCGATAAATAGTAATTCAATTTTTTCAACAATTTCTCGTAAAAAGCACAATAACTTGCATAGTAACTTTTCTAATAAAATATTTGAATGCATAGTGGCTTCTCTATTAAAATATTTGAATGTACAGTAACTTTTTCTATTAAAATATTTGAATGCACAATGACTTCTCTATTAAAATATTTATATGCATAGTAAAATATCTGAAAATAATATTTATATTAGATATGAAAATATATACCCCTTTTAAAATGTTTGTAATTATTATAAAGATTTTAGATACACTCTAATAAAAATAACTAACCATCCAATGTGAGTATATCAAATTTTGTCAAAATAAAATAATTCACCAATATCACATTTGTCAAAAGAATACAACCAATTAATATCAAATTTGTCAAAATATAAATAGTAACCAACCGTATTTTCCAAAACATAAATAGTAAATTTTATAAAATATTTTTGTAAAATCAGATCTTGCCCTATAATTTTGATTTAAATAATATTTATAACAAATATATCATACAATATATATTTTAAACAAATAATATTTGTGTCAAATAATATAAAATATGTATACTAAAAATCATGATAAATCTAAAGTATCTTAGACATTATCAAAATCAAACAACACGATCAACAAAACTTGAAAGCACAAAAATACAACGCATATATATACATTTATACAAAAATGTGCTCCACACCCTCATGAAGTTTGGAAAAATAATTTTCTGAGTTTTTAATTGTTATTTTAATAATTTAAAAAAATATTTTAATCAGTTTTTTTTTTTTTACTTTTTAGATCCATTTAATCTAGATTTACTTAAAAAGTATAAAATTTGTAAAATTTTTTTAAAAAAATTCATTAAATACAACAAAATATGATAGTGTACTGAATTTTTATATACTCTTTTTTTTTTGTTTTGTATTTAGTGAAAAAAATTCACAAAGTATTATACTTTTTAAATATATCTAGATTAGGTATATCTACAAAATAAAAAAATTTGCGTAAAATATTAAAAAAATTCAACAAAAATAAAAAAATACAGAAAATAAAAAAAAATTTTAAAAATCAATTTTTTGAAAAGTGATTTAAGCCGAACAAGATGATTGTTATTTCCCTTTAAATGATATGAACAAAATATTTGTATTATTTTATTATTTTATATGTAAAAAGACTAAGGGGCAAATATGTCCTTTTAATTCAAAAGTTAACACCGTCAACATAATTATCCTGACAGGGTGGTTAGTATAATTTTTCAAATATGAGAAAGGATCTATATTAAACATAAATCTCAGCTTGTATTAGTGTAATTTACCCATATTTTATTTGTAGATTCTATAAATTCTTTTGTTCATATCTTAAAATAAACACAATCATTGAATTATGTGAAATTTTAAAGAAAAATGTTATATAATATTATATTTTTGTCATTGTTTTGTATTACATGAATCTTTATGATTGATTTTCTTATTTAGAGATAATTATTAAAGAATCAATGAAAACAAATAGCATATTATCATATACCCAATGATATAAAATGATGACAAAAATCAAGTGATATAAGAGCCATTAATTTTTAAAATATAATTTAATAAGGATAATTAGTTGACTAAATTTCATTTATTAATCTTAAACTAAATTTTGGTTCAAGTAAGAATTACAACATTTCAAATTACAAAATAATAATAATAATAATAAAATAAATAAATAAGAAGAAGAAACAAAAACATGGAAGAATCATTTTAAATTACAACAAAAGTGGGAAGATCGAAAGTAATTGTAAATGGGAGGTCCACCCACTACCATCCCATGACTTCCCCACCTTCATCGCAACCTCTATTGGCTACCATCGCCTCAATCCCCTCTTTCTTTCTATTATCTTCTTTACCAAACCTTCACAGTTATCACTGTATTTCCCTTTAATCAGGATTATAACCACTTCATGCCACCACCTTTAACCATAACAACCATTGTTCCCCTCATTCACTCCAATGGCCCTCTCATTTAGTGGCTATTTGGGAAGTGGATTGGAGAGTGTTCATGACTTTGGTCGTAGTTGATGGTGGCGCCGATGGTAGAGGGTAGTTAGTGGTTACAAATGTAAGAAAGTGATGGAAGTATAAGAAAGAGTTGATGAAATAGAAGGGCAAATCTCATACTCTCTCTTTATTTTCTTTCGTGGCGGTGGCTGGATTGGAGGAAAGAGAATGGGGTGAAGTGGGAAGGGGGTGATTGGGTAACGTTAGGGGTGTAAATTTCGGCTACGGCTCGTAGGCGGTTCGAAGCCCACCCGCAGCTCTGGATGGGTGGCCCGGGCCCTAGCCGAGCTCGGGACCCTGGGTTTGGACTATCATTTTGAAGCTCGCCCCGGCTTGTGGCCCAACCCATCGACTTGCTCAAAGTCCACTCAAAGCCCGCCCCCGAGGCTCAGTATCATTTTTAGTAGAAAAAAAATGTTTAGGCCTGTCTAAGCCTGGTTCAAGTTCGAGCCTAGGCCCAAGCCCGTTGAAGACCCGACCTGTCCAAGGCCCAAATACCTTTCTAGCTCTAGGCCGAACTATCTGGCCCATGAGTCGACTTGACCCAACTCGAATTTTGGCAGAAGCTCGGGTGGCCTGACATAGACGGGCCCGAGTTTGAGCTTGGTGGGCTGGGGCAGGCCCAATTTACACCCCTAGGTAATGCAGTGGTAGTAATGGTGACAACGGAAAAAAAAAAAAAGTGAAGGGGTTGGGGGTAAGGCCTAATGTGGCGGTAGGGGTTGGAATTGGACAAAAGGGGTTAGGGAGGGGTTAGGGTGAGATTTGGGAAAACAATGAAGGGTTAAGGTGGTGTTGAAAGTGGCAGTCGAAGAAGTGGTAAGAGTGAACGAAGAGGGTTTTAGAAAGGATGGGGTTGGTGAATGTTTGACTTATTAATTAATAAAAATAAATATTTATTATGTGATTAGAAATTTTAAGGAGTAATGTAATTAATATTTTAAGCATATCTTTAAAGGTTATTTATAATTTATTCTAAAAAAAATGTACAAGTTTAAAAACTCTTGGTATAATAAAAATAGAATAAAAAAACAAACGTCAACAAATATCTTGAAACATTATTTATTACTTGGTGTAAAAAATATTTTACAAGCAAGTAAAAATGTTAAAATAATTATAAAATTAATAAAAAATATTTTTAAATAAGTAAAAAATGACATTTAATTATTATTATTATTATTTTTGGTTGTGCTTCCAAATGCATTTGTTCACATAATCATGAAAAAATTTACAAGTAAACTACTAATAAGTTTTAATAGTTGAATTTAATTTTCATAAAGTTTTATTAAAAATAAGTTTTAGTAAAATATTAAAATAATTTTTAGTAATATTTTTTTACATATGTTACTAAAAATTAATAATTAGTGACTTTTTTTATTACAATTTTTATAAATTGTCGGTAAAACTCACAATCAGTAATGTTTTCTAACGAATTTTTTAAACTGTTGCTAAATGTTAAAAATTAGTAAGATTTTTTTGTGACGATTTTTTTAAACTATTGTTAAAACTTATAATTTGTGATATTTTTTATGATAAAATTTTCAAACTATCACTAAAAATTAACAATTAATAACTTTTTTTTAAAATAATATTTGATAAAAAAATATTATTAATTGTCACAAAATCTATTCAATAATAAGCTCCTACACAAAAATTTAAAATAGAGGATTCATGGCTAGATAAACAACGAAACCGAGCACAATGGTGGGCTAGAGAGGCTCTAGACATGGTTGGAACATGTCGACAGAGAGGATAGTTTCAAGCATCTGAATCGAAGACCAGTCAACTCCGAATCATCCACAAAGACAACGCGTTTCATAGCCATTATTACAGTCAAAATCCTCTCTTTTCTACGAACAACAAACAATCAACAAAGTCCAAAGTCCAACTTCAACCCCACCACCACCAAACCAAACCAAACCAAACCAAACCCCCAAAAAATCAAATCAAAACTACTCCAACCTTTGTGTGCAATGTATACCATCACTCTGAAACAGACATCCCACCAAACCCATCTCTCTTCTTCTCTCTCTTCCCAATGAAAGATCCATCAATGGAAGAAGAAGAAGAACAACAATCATCATCAACAAGGAAGAGTTTAATCTCTGATGCTCTTCTCACCACTCTCTGTAACTCAATCCAAGCACTGGGTCGAGGCTTTGATGTGACTTCTGATATCAGGCTTTTGTATTGTAAAGGAACTCCTGGGTCTCGTTTGGTTCACCTTGATGAAGAACATACTGAAGATCTTGTAGTCTCTGATGGGCTTGTTGTCCCAAATGTCTCCGTTGATATTGAGTGGTCTAGAGGGAAGAGGACCCCCCCTGTGGCTATTCCTGTCTGTAGCTTCCATGAGGTGGGTTTCTGATCTGTTTGATTTCTGGATTTTTGTTTTCTTGGTCGGGTTCTCAAATCTTTATATGGGTTTGTTTTAGTTCTTCAATTCTGGGCTTGTTTTTGCTGGGATTTTGTTTTTCCTTATCTGTGTATGTTTTAGTTCTTCAATTCTGTGGTTTATTGAGATTGGTGATTTTTATTGCTGGGTTTTTTGTTTTCTTGATTTAGTTAGGGTCTGGCACTGAAACAATTTTTTGGGTATGTTTAAAAAATTGAAAAGACAATGTTGTAGCTGATCATTTGCACTTGTAAATTGTTTTTTTGGTAGTGATTATTATTTTTACTTTCCGGCTTTAGATTTAGGTACTCTTTATTGAGTATGATACGTTCTTTTGATCCTGATCTTTGTATTGGGTTTTGATTTGGATTTGTATTCGCATTCTGTTTAGACCTCAGAGTCTTGGTTATGAACCTTAATTGCATATTGATGGGGTCACTGGTGATCATTTGAATTTAGAGAAAAATTCTATTGGGATTATTTATACGGGGTAATATAGGATAACCATTCAGTTGTGTCTTTTGGAAAGCGTGACAGCGGTTATTGCAGTGAGCGGAAATCTTTTGGGAGGCACAATTGCTGAATATTATGAGCCTTTGCTAACATCCTAACCTACTATCTCCCTTTTAAGACTCTGGTTCCTGCTGCAATTGAAATTGAGGAAGTTCAAGATATGGTCTGGGTGGAGGCAAGATGAGGAAGGATCGTTCACTCTTTTAGGACCTGTTCTGCTTTCCTATGTGGGTATATAGGTTAGGCTTGTCCAATGTGTGAGCTTAGAATAAGTATTTGAAGAAATGGTTTTGAGATTTCTGAAGAGCAAAAAAGTCATTGTGGTACTTCCTGAACAACTGTGCAAAATGATCGCAGTTGTTGGAAATTCTTCTGCAAGAATATCTTCCATTTGCCTAGTTTGTTGGATGGTGGTGCAAAACGTTTCGAGAATTAGAGATTGGTGAGGATGTCTGGTGGGTTGTGCACCTTCCTCTTCTGAGTATCTTTGGCACTATCATCATTACCATCTCTCCCTCTCTTCTTCTTCTATTTTATTTATTTTTTTCATTTCTTTCTTTCCTATCCTTTTTTATTGAATTTATTCAGGCAGTAAAAGTGCTTCTGTTGAGCATTTTTATTGGTCCAATTTCCTTGTTTCAATCTCAAAATTGTCAATTTGTTTGGTATTATGATTTTTTCATGATCCATTCAAGTTATATCTGTTCTTGACATGCTAGACAAGGCTAACAACTCAAGAAAAGGTGAATGTAAATGTAGTTTCTTGAGAAGGAGATCAACTTATGATCAATCCTGAAAATGAGAGGGTCATTTATGCATTGTTTGCTCCTTGCTTGATTTGGTAGAAGCTCTTCCAGTCAGTGACAACCACTTGCTAAAGTTATATCGCTAATTGTCTCGATCTCAATCTTTTCTAGGTACTTTGGGCAACATGGGTGGGGTGCTTTTCAATGTGCCATGCTTGCTATTACTTTTTTAGTTTGAGAAAGGGCTTCCATAATTTTTTTCAGTGTAAAATTAATGGAGAATTTTTTTTGGGAACATTCTTCAGACCCATGCTTCTCATTTAGCTTTAGTCTCTACAATTTGAAGCAGTTCCTTTTTAGTTTGTCAATTTGGTCTTTGGCCTGTTGCATAAAAATTGTTATTCCTTGAAAGGCACTCCCATCTTATACGGTCAAGTTCCAACTTTTATCGCTAATTTCTTGGTATTCCGAGGCAATAAGGGTTTGGGTTGAAAATCTTGCATCTGAGAGGGGACATTGGCTAGGCAAAGTTTTTAATTTACTTTTGGCTCCTCGGTAAGACAGGTATGTTTAGCTAAAATATTCTAAAAGTGATTCTTCCTATTGGTTTCTGAATCCTGTCTCCTAGTCCACGGAAATCTTGAGAAATTTTAGATATTTGTTATGTTCCTGCTCTGTGACGATCTACTCACCTCATTACTCCTGTTCTGTGAACATCTGCTTGCGTTACTACCACCGGTCGACGCCATTTGCCTAATTTTGGCCACTCAATGCCAAGGCTTCAACTTTGAAATGGCTCCCTGACATTATATAACCTGCCGTAGTTGTACTATTTTACATGTTCCTACACTGTTGAATGAAGTTAAGCTAAAAGTTATATACCAACTACATATTGCCAAGGCATTTGCTAGGGCACACCTTGCCTTAAAGGTTTTGTTGCTCCTGGTTCTTGACTACACTACTCATTTGAAGAATTGGCTATCCACCAACTCAAGGCTCAAGGCTCAAGGCTCAAGGCTGAGCTTGAGTCAAATAGACACTCTATAGTTAAAAGCTTAAGAAACAGTCATGCTCTGGTTGGTTAAGAAGATGGACTAAAAATGGATAACTCAAAGGATCCTGTGACTAGGGCTGGAAGAATGGCTGTTTGATCATGAGGGTTCTTTTCCTCCATGTTGCCTGGATCTGGTTGGAGCATTTGGAGAATTCTCAGTATAAATGAGAATCTATGGCCTTTAAGATTAATTGATCTTTCAAACCAACTCACATGGACAAGGTCAGATCAATAAGAAATGAATGAGAATTTAAGGCCCCGTTTGTTTCGGGAGATAGAATTGAGGGGATTGATAGTGAGGGGATTAATAGTGAGGGGATTGTTAATGAGGGGATTGTTAGTGGGCCCGTTTGTTTTGGGAGATAGAATGGAGGGGATTGATAGTGAGGGGATTAATAGTGAGGGGATTGTTAGTGAGAGGATTAATAGTGAGGGGATTGATAGTGAGGGGATTAATAATGAGGAATTGTTAAATTATTTTTATATAAAATAATAAAACAAATAAAAAAATATAAAAAATTAAGCATTATATTTAAAAAAATATTCCCAATATATAAAAAATAAAAAAATTTCTAATCCCCTCACTATTTTCTAATACCATCTCTACCTCTTCCTTACCAATCCCCCTTCCAAGGGTATTAGTAATACCAAGGGACTAATAGTCCCAAG
Source organism: Camellia granthamiana (assembly GCA_036172215.1). NCBI lineage: Eukaryota > Viridiplantae > Streptophyta > Magnoliopsida > Ericales > Theaceae > Camellia > Camellia granthamiana. The sequence continues at coordinate 66,884,321 of CM069909.1, forward strand.
GCTATCCCTGCAAACAAACAAGGGCTTAGTAATACCTTGGTATTAGTAATACCAAGGGACTAATAGTCCCAAGGTCTTCTCCCAAAACAAACAAGGCTATTACTAATACCTTGGTATTAGCAATCCCAATACCCCCTCTTTCACCCAAAACAAACGGGGCCTAAGTGTTAATTTGATTTCTTCAGGCTTCATTTGTTGGGTACTCTCTCTTGTAAGGTCAGGCCTTAGTTTTTTTATGCCTTAGTTTTTTTGTCTACCACTTCCTGATTCTTGATTGGTCAATGTGACCATCATTTGTACTTTGAAGTATATATCTGCATTTATGTTTTATTTTACTTTCTCCTGATTAATGATAGTCTATTACCTTTGAAATTGAAATTTACTCCAGTGACCAGTTCGCATTTTTAATGTAACACCTTATATATATGAGATTTCAGATGGCAAAAGAATTCAATGAGAAGTCGGGTATTTCAGGACATATTCCACTCGGAAGCTTTAATGCCATGTTCAATTTCACTGGTTCCTGGCAACTTGACGCAGTGGTTACAAAATCTCTTGCAATGATCGGACATGTGATCCCCCTATATATGGTTAAATTAGCAAAACCAGATTTAATATTGAATGAGGAAGTCAAGCGTGCTGTTCCTTACTCGTGGGATCCTGCATCCTTGGCAAGGTATACAATTCATCAGACCCCTACACAAGCAAAAATATACATGCATGTACTTATTTATGATGTTTCTGATCTTCTGGAAGGGAAATTTTTGACTTTTGCTTTGGAAGTGGTTATCCAGTTTAAAGTGTATCAATAGCCTTTAATGTGTCAATATAATAGACCAATAGGGGTTAAAAGAATCCAACAAGGTAGTGCCAAATTTCTCCTGAGTCTGGTCCATATGCAATTTAATCTTTGATCAAATGTTATGGTTAATCGTGATCTGTGCTTTTGCTCTGGGGCTTCATCCCTATATATTTTTGCGCCACCGTGTTTTAGCTACTTTGAGACACTCTAGGAGTAGTCATATTAAAAATCAAATGTGTTACCCTTTGAAGATGGATGTCACTTGTATCCTCTGCCATTTTGGGAAATTTTTGCAAATACCAACTATAGTGCTTTTTTTTTTTTTTGGATTGGCAATAAAAGAAAATTATTAGACAAGAAAAAAGGAAAATTACAGTGCTTTACTTTCGACAAAATCATACTTACACTAGGATAATAGGGCCTAAAAATTTCACAACACAGAGATCCATTATGCTCTGGCTGCAGATGATATGCCTCAAAAATTCTGTTTCCGTTGAATGGTTCTAAATCGTCTGGTTTCTGACTGTTAGTTTCCTGTTTTCAGCTTTATTGAAAATTATGGCACCCATATTGTTACTTCTGCAACGATTGGTGGAAGAGATGTAGTTTATATCAGGCAGCATCAGTCATCTCCTTTGTCAGCAACGGACATTGAGAATTATGTGAAAGACATTGGAGATCAGAGGTTTTCAGATTCAAAAAACCAGTCCGTTGCCCCCTTAAAATATAAGGACAAGGTCAGTATGGTGGTACTGTTCAATTGTTCTTCAAAAATTTATTTTACGAATAAGCTTTACTTCTATGGATGATTTGATCCATTAGTCCCTCTGTCATTCACTGTGGAAATATGACAATGTTTACTGTTTGTATTGCGTCTCATTCTGGAAATTACTTTTAGGCTATGCTTGGATGACATGAATCTGGAGAGGGAATGGGTATCTCAATACTAATAATGCAATTACTAGTAATTAAATTCTCATGTCAATACTATTCAAGCGTTTGATTTCTTTAGGGGGCCCTTTTTTTTTTTTTTTTAAACTTTTAAATGGATAGCTTTCCTTCAAGAATGTGAGATTCTCATTGGGAGGCGGAATTGGATTCTTATTTGGTTTGGGAATGTGATTCTTCCTGAAATAAATAATCCGGAATTACTTTCCTATTCCTGATCCCTTCCAAGCACTAGAATCATGGGAACCTAAAATCACATTCCCATTCCCCTCAATATTATTATCATCCAAACTTAACCTTAGGGAAAGCATCTTTTCTTCTGATTTGCATCCTGTTTTCTCCCAACATTTCCTCTGCTAGGGGGAAAGAAGCATAAAAGTCTGAAAGATTAATTTGTTGATGCAGGATGTTACAGTCATTTTTAGAAGAAGAGGAGGTGATGATCTTGAGCAGAGCTATAGCAAGTGGGAAGAGACTGTACAAACAGCACCAGATGTGATTAACATGACATTTACTCCTATTGTTTCTCTGCTTGAAGGGGTGCCTGGAATAAAGTATTTGGCTCGTGCAATTGAGTTGTATTTGGAGTGTAAGATCTCATTTAACGATTATCTGTGCTGTTAATTTGAGCTGTAGATCTCTTCATCATTCGTTTTGGATATATTGCAATTGAGGTGTAGATCTCACCTAACATGACATTTTCACCATTTCTTTTTTCCGAAAAAAGGAAACACAAAACAAAAACACAACCAGACAGCAGTATGAGGAGCTAAATAATGAAAAAGATTCTGTCTACCTGCAATCTCATTCTAAACTCATTTCTACGTAGCAAGAAAAAATGAATTTGCATATATTACCATCAAAATGCAGTATATATAATCCTCAAGAGTAAATTCATCCCTCAATACTGTGAGATTCCTCTTGCTTTGCTATCGTAGAAAATGTTTAGCTGTATTTATGTATTATTTATACTACTAATAATTGATTGGAACAAATATTTTTATGAAACCTATGACCTAAGTTAACAGGTATTTGGAATTCAATAGTTGCACCCAATTTTGTAGTGGATATATATATATATATTTTTGAGTTATAGTAATATCTACCCACAGACTCCTTTTGATGGGAACTAAACTGGGCATACTTTTTGTTTTTTTGGTTTTTTCAAATTTTTTTTAGTAATATCTGCAAATAAGCTGGGTAAAATCTAGCCATGTTTTTTTCCTCATTGACAATGGACTAGGTTTAGTTTATTATCGACTTGAATCTTATTTTTATTTTTTTTATGGTTAATGAATTGTGTTAGTATTGCCTTGATGCTTAGGGTCTTTCTAAAAAGTTAAACAAGAGTCAATTTCTGAGAGGTGTTAATATCCTATACAGTACTCACATTTAAGGGTTGTTTTGAAGATTGTATTTATTGTTTCAAATATGTAATATATGTATTGAGCATGCTTTCATCCTTCTTCATAAATTGTATCTGATTGTCTATTAATTGTCTTTATTAGACAAGCCCCCAATTGAAGATTTGCAGTTTTTCCTGGAATTTCAAATTGCTCGAGTTTGGGCTCCAGAACAAAATAACCTTCAAAGGAAGGAGCCTGTTTGCCCATCCCTTCAGTTCAGTTTGATGGGTCCCAAACTTTATATAAGTCCCGATCAGGTATTTACACGGTTCCCTATTCCATGTTGTTGAGTTTGATTTGGAGTTATGACTTGGAATACTTTGAAATGTATTAATTCATGTGCAATGGGACCGATGACTTTTAGTTTTCAAAATGGGCTGTGATGTATCTTACTCTAAAGTCATTTTCATCTGTGCTGATAGAAAATGGGTTGGAAAAAAAAAAAAGTTGAATGTCAACATGCATGTGAAATATCTTATAGGTTTATATGAATTTTCTTCTTCTTGGCCAAGGTCTTTACCAGCTAGTGTTGTCAAAAAATGCTAATATCCTGGTGAATTACATTTTGAAACATACGTTTCAAAATATGGTACACTTCTATTCCAAACAATAAATTTAGCAGTCTAAACCAATTCAAAAAGGTTTTTTCAATATATTTCCTACAGGTTTCTTCAATATATTTCCTACAGGTTTCCTTGGTTAAAAAATATGTATAATAATGAGCTAAAATCGAACGTGAGTGAAGTTTTGATAGGACAAAACATATAAAAAGAAAAAAAAAAAAAAAAAAAAGGATTTCAAAGAAACTACATTTTATTGGATATTGCTAAAAGAAAGTTGCTTTAGAAGTATCTCAAATTCTTATAGTGTAATCTATACAAATCTACTCCTATTATATCACATTTTAGAGCTTGTGCCATACTACATTCCCGTACCACAATGATAGCATACATAAAGATCTCTTTCTTTTTCTGTGTCTAAACGTGCTCATGATATTGCAGGTAACAGTTGGGCGTAAGCCAGTCACTGGACTTAGACTCAGCCTAGAAGGCAGCAAGCACAATCGACTTGCTATCCACTTACAGCACTTAGCTTCTCTTCCCAAAATCCTTCAACCTCACTGGGATTCACACATGGCCATAGGTGCACCCAAATGGCAAGGTCCTGAGGAGCAGGACAGCCGTTGGTTCGAGCCGATCAAGTGGAAGAACTTTTCCCATGTCAGCACCTCACCCATTGAGCACACCGAGACTTGCATTGGAGATCTCTCTGGCGTTCACATCGTCACCGGGGCTCAACTCGGTGTTTGGGATTTTGGAGCACGAAGTGTTTTACACCTCAAACTTCTTTTCTCCAAGGTACCTGGATGTACAATAAGGCGATCTGTATGGGATCACAGCCCCTCCAACGCTTCCACTAGTGCTTCTACATCAAGCGAGAGAAGCTCTGATGATAAAAGAGGAGAGAGTTCGAGTCAGATTAGCAAACTGGCAAAAATTGTGGACATGACAGAAATGTCGAAGGGCCCACAAGACGTTCCTGGTCATTGGTTGGTTACGGGGGCTAAGCTAGGGGTAGACAAGGGAAAGATTGTGTTACGCGTGAAGTATTCCTTATTGAACTATTGATAAAACCTTCTTTTTTTGTCTGTCAACTCGTCTCAGTAGAGTGCATTTTCACATTCTTTTTGCACAGTTGTTCTTGTTCTTCTGTACATTAGTTTTGATTATTATTGTTATAATTCTTTTTGTTAATTTCTTTTGTTTTCATCTCTTTTTGGGTTTTCTATTATTCGAATCAATGGATGGAGTAAAAATGTTCTTTTTTTGTAACGGCTTTGACTCTTGTGTTGAGTCTCACATCGGAAATCTGAAAGTTGCTAAACAAGGCCAGCTATGAAACCAAATGATACATTTGGGTAGGGCTTTTCAGTTTTGAGTTTGTGGTATGCTTGACTAATATGTAAAACAATGCTGTATACATTGAAGAACAATGGTGATCAAAGTGATGAAATTGACAGAGGCAAATGTTGTAGTTTTCTTGACGCATTGTTATGGGAGATTAAGAGTTGGCCTCAGAGATGAAAATGTTCCTTTACTTGACCTGATGTCCAGGTCTGAATGTCACCATTAGATGGATCGGATACAGTTTCTCTTTCTTACAATACATACATACTCCAGAAAAGATCAAAAATCCAAATTATGATTTTTGTGATATTTATTTATGTTTAATTTCAATTTAATTATAATTTGTAGTGTTGTCTAGTGCGCGGTTTACGACACTAATGACTCCCACGCTTATCTTATAGGTACACCCCTCCTCTCTCCCCGTTAGTAACGGTTAAATTAATCTCCCGATTTGTCGGTCATTGCACTGACTATTGAGTTTAAAAAAAAAAAAAAAAACACTTACTTGAAATTTTTTGAATGAAACTAATGTGTGCAGTTATTAGTTAAGTGATTTGACTATTTATTGTTGGTTTTTTTTTTTTTTTTGAGCAATTAAAATTGCAACAATGCTTCCGACCCCAGTGGCACCCCCAGTGACGTGTCAGCTTTTCACTGGCTGAAAACAAAAAAAAAAAGAAAAACAGTTTTTTTGGACCAATCACAGCCGACCCCCAGCACCCCCACTGGAGGTCCGAAGCTTTATCCTTAAAATTGTGTGAGGGGTAAAGAATATGCAATATATTCACCTAGAAACGATACATTCTTTTAATTTGAGAGTTTTAAAAGAACACTAATAATGCGGAAAATAAAAAAAAAAAAGAAAAAAAAAAAGAATCAAGGTCAAAACATTACATCATATAAGATCTACACACTAATTAAAATTATTAAAACTCTTAATTTAGAATTTCTAATTTTTTTCTATATTCACCCATGACTACGATTTTTTAATATTTTTTTTACCGAATATCACAGTCGTCGGCAGATATTTTTATATTTTATTTTATTTTGGGTTTTGTGCTTTTTTTTTTGGTTAAGATGGGAAAGACAAGTAACACCTGCACCGACACATTGATCTTGCCCAATGTTATTGTGAGTTTTTTTTTTTTTTTTAAGAGAATTGATTCACTTTACAAACTATTTGAGAAATTAATTTATTTTTTGAAATCATATTTTGAAAATATAATTTTAAATTGAAATTTCATTTTCAACATATAATTTCATTTTAAAATCGCATATTGAAAATATAATTTATGATGACATGAACTTCACTAAGATATATTACATTTTCAACATAGGATTTCAAGATAAAATTACATGTTAAAAATATAATTTTAATTTCAAAATCACATTTTTAAAATGTGATTTCAAAAAGTAGGTTAATTTTCTAAATAATTTAAAAAGTGAGACAATTCTTTAAATTATTATTATTTTTAGAATATTAAAAAAAAACTCGTTTTGTGCTTTGATTGTATTCAAAAGTAAAAGCTTGTTATAATTGGTTACATTTTATGTTTTGTTGAACATTTATAAAATAAGGGAGCTTTTTTTTTTGATAAATTCTCCTTTTAAAAGTTTTATTTCATTAAATTCATATTTTTTTTTATTATTTTATTAGATTTTATTTGAGATAAGAAGATCAAAATACCCTCAATCTCCCTACTCCTATTAATGTTGATATTTGAGGTTAATTGTCATTATGTTTTGGTAGTTCCCATACATCAAGATGTGGACTGTCATTATATTCATATTAGTTTGTAATGAATTTTTGTCATTGTGTTGTCAATTACATGATGTGAATATTCATATTAAAACATACGAATGTAAACGTTTACATCACTATATTAGATGAGATCGAATGTTCACATGTTGTGAACGTTTACATTACTACATGTTGTGAATAAGGATGTGTAATTAGTTAAAAATATAATGAACGTTATTTTTAATGTATTGTTAATTAAAAATAAGAATGTTCATATGTTGTGAACGTTTACATCATTACATTAGATAAGAGAGAATTTTTCTCAAAAGTATTGTGAACATTCACATCAAATGAGAGAAAATTTTCACATTATTTTTATATTTAAATCAGATGAGATATTCACATTATTTTTAATGTGTTGTCAATTAAAAATATATTTACATCAGTTGAGATGTTCACATTATTTTTAATGTGTTGTCATTTAAAAATAAATTCACATTATATAATAATATAAAATAACAACATAAATATTATTTAATTTGTGTATAAAATTTCCTATGCCTTAGTCATTTTCTTTCTCTCTCCTCCCTTAACATTAAATATCAATATTAAATATAAAAGTACAAGAGTCCAAGAAAATAGTGTAAATCAAGAAAAAAAAAAAGGACTTTATGAAATAAAAGTATAAATATATGGGATTAAGTATGTTAAAAAATTTCTTTATGAATTTCTTAAATTAGAACACTTATAAATGAGATTTATCAATAAAAATCTCATAAAATAGTTGTTTGGTTTTTATATTGCATGGTAGCTTAATATTAGTTCCGGCATGTGTCAGTGGGTATGATGTTTTGAAAAAAATATATTAATTGATTAGGGTAAAATGAATTAATGGAATAACTGTTTGAATTGAAAATGAAGTATAATAGTTTAAAGGGAAAAGTGATTTTTTTTTTTCAAATTCTGAAAAATATGCTAAGAGTTTATTTATTTGTCAGTGATGTTTTCATTTATAGGTATCACATTTTTTTTAGGAGCATACTCATTGTTGGCATTAAGGAGGCTTTATAAACCATTTGATCTTATTTAACGAAGGTTATGTGGTGTTGAATACATAATATCACACCGCATTTTTGAAACACTACCACCTGATGAACAAAAACTTTGGCACTCCCATGCCTATGAGGTACACCACCTATTTTTTCTTGTAAATTTTTTTAAATTCATATAAATCAACAATCAAATGCTAAGTAATGTGAATGTTTTGATGGTTCAGATTAAATCAGGGCTATGGGTGAATCCCCAGGTCCCCGAGATGATGGTGAAGCCCGAACTTGAAAATCTTGCCAAAACCTAGGGCAAATTTTGGTGCACTAGACAGGTTGATAGAGGTAAATGATTAATATTTTTATTTATTTATTTATTTATTTTTGAGCTTAGAAAAGGAAGCTCTGTGATGTCATCATAGTCTCCGCGGGTTCTGGCCCCGGGATAGTTGGTTGGGTTCCCCTCTTTATTAACATGGTCTTTTGTTTCAAAATCTTAAATCGCATATGTTTAGGCCTTATTTAGGGTGAAGATTTTTTGATTAAAATAATTAAAAGTTAAAATACTTCATCAAAAATTTTTCTTTATTTTTATATAAGACTTTTTATAAAATAATTAACTAAAATAATCACTTGCTAAACATGCTCTAGCCCCATTTGTTTGTTGGAAATGGTTGGAAAATTCTGGGTAAAATCAGAATTTTTTCCTAAGTTTGGTCTATTTTTTAGGTAGGCCCCGAGATTCGATTTTCGCGGGTCAAAGTGGTAACGCGTTCTATGCCGCGTTGTGATTCACGTGATATATTTGATTGCTCAAAATCATTACCGAGTGAATGAAAAATTGAAGCCAAAGTATGCTCCATGGAAATGGAGTTTTGGTGAAAAATCATTAAAGGTTTGAATAAGGCTTGTTCCACATTGATTTGGTGGGAAGTTTTGAATGGGTTTATAAGGCATGGGATTGGAACTTGGGGTGTGCCCCAAGGGGTACCCAAGTGTTTTAGAGAGGGAGATTATGGGCAAAATGGGGTAGACTCATTGGACCCAAAAATCACCACACGCGCCTTGCCGTCCGTCTGGGCTTGGGCGCGGGTGCGTGGTGTTTATCTGTTTAAATTCAAAACCTGCAGCCACCAATCCATTTATAAATAAGACAGCCCTCATTTAGATTTTGTAATTCTAATTTTCGTCCTTCATAATTCTGCAAACATTCTCTTCATATTGCTGCATTATTTTCTTCTGTGAGAGAGTATAAACACTCAGTGTGTTCGGTAGGCAAACAATTTATAGTGCTGCTATTGTTTGTAGTTGATCATTTCATCCTGGGAGATAGACATCCATATTCTGAAAGCACCGTGGAGAGGACGAATCTGTCTTAAGGACACAGTGTTAAACACTGGACTTAATCAGAATAATATTCAACATATTAATCAAGTAAGTTATTTACTTATTTTCTGTTTTATTATTATTTATTTAAATCAGATTTTAATTTTGTTTTGGTAACAAAATAAAATCTGTTTTTATTTATTTAATTCTATTTCTAGTTTGATTTTTTTTGTAATCAAACATTATTCTCTCATTTCCTTTATATCTTTTTATTCTAGTTGTTGTTTAGTACACAACAGAATTTAATCTATTTAAATACAGTGAAGATTGTCCAACAATCTTAAGATAGATTTATTTTTGATATCTTCATTGTATTTAATTTTCTGTGTTTTTAAAGTAATATTCTAGTTGGAAAATACAAATAGTATTTATAAACTATTTGACGGATAGTAATAATATACTGTCTATTTTTTTTGACAACTAGTAGTAATATACTGGTGTCATTAACAATTGCGGAATATTATTTGGTGTTACAGAAAAGTATTTTGGTATTTTATTTTTCTAGTTTTAGTAACAAGGTAAATAAAATTATTTTGTGTTATAATTTATTTTCTGGTTTTAGTAACTAGAAAATTAATTTGTGGTTTGTTTTTTTGATTTTTGTAATCAGATATTATTTCGGTATTTTATTTTCTGGTTTTAGTAACTAGAAAATTAATTTTGTTAATTTATCATAGTTCATCGTGAGTATACATGGAAGTATTTGATTCTGGAGTTAATATATTAGTTTTACAAACTAATTTCATTTTTATTACGAAGAAACCTTTGTGGCAAGTTTATTTTCTTTATGGTTTACTGATTCATTCTTTAATTTCTGTGTATGGATCCGTAGTCGTGAATAGTTTCTGCACATGAGTCGGAAAAAATATATATATATATATTCACAAGAACATTTTAATGTGTATATAATTAGTTTATTTATGTACAAATCAAACTGATTAAATGAAGGTATGTTTTGTCATTTTTTGAGTTTAAAATTCAAAACGCGTCGAATTTTATTTATGGATTGAGAATCTTTTTATTTCATGATGCAAGTTATGGAATCATGCATGATTAATTTATTTTGTTAATTCATTATTTTTAGTTGATGCGTTTGATATGCATGTATTGATATCAACTCAAGTTATTTCTTAAAAAATAATTTCATGTGATTTGAAATGATAAATTAATATGTTGACTTTGTACATAAGCAGATTAATTTGAGTATTTCTAATCAATTTTGAATGGGTGTTTAAACACTAGAGAAATTTAAACATGAAGATGTATGTAGTTATATCGTTCCATTTAGTTAGAAGTAAATTTAAGAAATCTTTTATGTTGATTATTAGTTTGTTTTGAATTTGTGACATGAGATGTTAATTATTATTTTACTTGCGTAGTAGAATTTGTTAAATCATAAACCATTATATTAATATGGGAGTGTATCTCTTGCATTAGATGAGATAATGTAATTTTCTTTTGTCACAAATATTTGATTGTATCTCTTACAATCAAATGGGTTTTTTGAATTGTTTGATTCTTAGGCAAAATTTTTGTTAGGATATGATTTTGTCAAAACATTAATTCTGATTTGTGTAGTCATAATTATTTTGGATTTTTCATTTGAAATTAATGAATCATGATTTGAAATTTACGAATCAAGCACATCATAGACAACAAGTGATGGATGTTATATTTTGATTTGTATTAGAAGTGATAGGGGTAGTGAATATGATGCACCATTAAATGAATTTTGTGCACAACGTGACATTATTCACCAAACTACAGCACCCTATTCTCCTCAACAAAATGGAATTACTGAAAGAAAGAATAGAACCCTAAAAGAAATTATGAATGTCATGTTACTAAGTTCAGGCTTACCACAGAACTTGTGGGGAGAAGCGATATTGTCTGCTAATTATGTTCTTAACAGAATACTCCACAAGAAAACCAACAGCACTCCTTATGAATTGTGGAAAGGTCGACCACCTTTCTACAAACACTTAAAAGTGTGGGGGTGTTTGGCAAAAGTTGAAGTTCCTGTTCCTAAAAAGACTAAGATTGGACAAAAAATAGTAGATTGTGTGTTTATTGGTTATGCTCAAAATAGTAGTGCATATCGGTTTCTGACTTATAAATCAGAAATACTTGATATAAATGTGAACACTATTATAGAGTCAAGGAATGCTGTGTTTTTTGAACATGTCTTTCCTTACAAGAAAGGACATGAATTAAGTTCACAGAAAAGAACTTATGATTGTACACAAAGTCAAGAGACTAATGACAATCAAACACAAGAGACTAGTAATGGTCTCGACCAACAGGATTTAACTGATGATGAACCAAGAAGAAGTAAGAGAGCGAGAACATCAAAATCCTTTGGTCCAGATTTTCTAACGTACCTGTTAGAAAATGAACCTCAAAGCTTTAAGGCAGCAATGACAGGTCCTGAAGCTCCTTTGTGGAAAGAGGCTGTCAATAATGAAATTGAATCTATTATGCAAAATCATACTTGGGAATTGGTGGATTTTCCACCAGGTTCTAAACCTCTTGGATATAAATGGATATTCAAGAGAAAAATGAAGGCAGATGGTTCAATAGACAAGTATAAAGCAAGATTTGTAGTAAAAGGTTACAGACAAAAGGAAGGTCTGGACTATTTTGACACATATTCCCCTGTGACAAGAATAACATCCATTCGCATGCTTATTTCTATAACAGCGTTGTTCAATTTAGAAATACATCAAATGGATGTTAAGACAGCTTTCTTAAACGGTGATCTAAATGAAGAGATCTATATGGAGCAACCTGAAGGGTTTGTAGTGTCGGGGCAAGAAAAGAAAGTTTGTCGGCTTGTAAAGTCTCTTTATGGATTAAAATAAGCACCTAAGCAATGGCATGAAAAATTTGATCATGCAATACTTACTAATGGGTTTAAGATAAACGAATGTGACAAATGCGTCTATGTTAAAAACATTGACCAATGATATGTCATAGTTTGTCTTTATGTAGATGACATGCTTATCATTGGAAGCAGTCAAAACATGATCAAATCAACTAAGCAAATGCTTAACAAAAGATTTGATATGAAAGATATGAAGGTCACAGATGTTATATTAGGAATGAAAATTACTAAAACATTTGACGGATATGCATTATCTCAATCACATTATATTGAGAAAATTCTTGGTAAATTTATCAAGGATGATACGAATTTAGCTAGAACACCTGTAGACATCAATATTTATTTATTGAAAAATAGAGGTGATGCAGTGTCTCAGTTAAAATATTTCCAAATAATTGGAAGCCTAATGTACCTAATGAATTGTACTCGTCCTGATATAGCTTATGCTATTAGTAAATTGAGTAGGTACACTAGTAACCCCGGAGAAGACCATTGGAAGGCGATCATTCGGGTTCTTAGATATATAAGATTCACCCGTGATTATGGTTTGAACTTTACTCGATATCCAGCAATATTTGAAGGTTATTGTGATGCAAATTGGATATCGGATACTAAAGATTCAAAATCCACAAGTAGATATGTCTTTACTCTGGGAGGCGCTGCTGTTTTTTGGGAATCCATGAAACAAACATGCATTGCGCGATTCACAATGGAATCCGAGTTCATTGCTTTAGACAAAGTAGGAGAAGAAGCAGAATGGTTTCGTCACTTCTTAGAAGACATTCCAATGTGGCCAAAACCTGTGCCAACTATTTGCATTCATTGTTATAGTCAATTTGCAATAGGCAGGGCACAGAATCACATGTATAATGGTAAGTCACGACATATTCATGGTCGACATAATACCGTAAGGCAATTGTTGTCAAATGGAATAATCTCAATAGATTATATAAAATCTAAAGAGAATATTGCGGTTCCGTTAACAAAAGGTTTGACAAAAGAGCTAGTGTATAGTTCATCGAAGGGGATGGGATTAAAGCCTATTACATAAAAGTCGTCATAATGGTAACCCGACTTATATGACTGGAGATCCCAAGAACTAAGTTCAAAGGAACAACTAAGTTATGTATGGCTCGCCAGAAATCACCAAGGGATTAAAATACCCTACCCATTCCTATGGTGAGAGTGATATCTGCAACATATGTTGTCTGCAGGGGTATAAGGATAAGCTTTGCTTTTAATGATTACTTATATCTTGATTTAGGAATAAAATCAAGACGAGTATAAGGAGATACTCACAATAAGAATCACCTATATGAGTGTCGAACTGGGGCCGGTTCTATGAGAATGAAGAGGCTAAATTCTCTAGAAACATTCATGAAAACCAGGAGCGTTCAACGCCAAAATGAATACAACAGTGAGAACCACGATGTGTTAGAATATATTTTGTATGAAATTTATTGTCTTGGCTTACACAAACGGCTGAACAATTCAAGGCATCGCGTCCATTGGTTGGCTAGTAAGTCCGACAGGTTATCACTAGGGAAGGTTCAAGGCCAAAAGCTACCTATCCTGATACAAGATATTTTCGACTTATACTTTTTCGATAAAGTCTGCATATTGTTGCATTTCCGTTGTCATCAAATTCCATTCATGTGGCGGATTATTGGAAATGGTTGGAAAATTCTGGGTAAAACTAGAATTTTTTCCTAAGTTTGATCTATTTTTTAGGTGGGCCCTGTGCGTCGATTTTTGCGGGTCAAAGTGGTAACGCGTTCTATGCCGCGTTGTGATTCACGTGATATATTTGGTTGCTCAAAACCATTACTGAGTGAATGGGAAATTGAAGCCAAAGTATGCTCTATGGAAATGGAGTTTTGGTGGAAAATCATTAAAGGTTTGAATAAGGCTTGTCCCACATTGATTTGATGGGAAGTTTTGAATGGGTTTATAAGGCATGGGATTGGAACTTGGGGTGTGCCCCAAGGAGTACCCAAGTGTTTTAGAGAGGGAGGTTATGGGCAAAATGGACTAGATCCATTGGACCCAAAAATCACCACATACGCGCGCGCACCGCAGCCGCCGTCCGTCCGGTCGGTCGAGGGGGCTGAGCTGGGCTTGGGCACGGGCGTGTGGTTGGGTTGGGCTTGTTCAGCCCAATACCTATCTTTTTGGGCAAAAAGACATTTGAATTTAATTTTATTTTTTGGTAAAATAAAATCCAGAATTCAAATTAATTCCGGAAATAAACTGGTCCGATTTTACTGTACACCCAAACAGGGCCCTTCTCGTTTTTTATCTGTTTGAATTTTGAACCCAACAAATTCAAATCTGTTTAAATTCAAAACCAAGCAGGTTTCATACCTGTTCAAACAGGTTTGTACCTGTTTAATTCAAAACCTGCAGCCACCAATCCATCTATAAATAGGACAGCCCTCATTTGGATTTTGTAACTCTAATTTTCGTTATTCATAATTCTGCAAACATTCTCTTCATATTGCTGCATTATTTTCTTCTGTGAGAGAGTATAAACACTTAGTGTGTTCGTTAGGCAAACAATTTGTAGTGCTGCTATTGTTTGTAGTTGATCATTTCATCCTAGGAGATAGACGTCCACATTCTGAAAGTATCGTGGAGAGGACGAATCTGTCTTAAGAACACAGTGTCAAACACTGAACTTAATCAGAATAATATTCAACATGTTAATCAAGTAAGTTATTTATTTATTTTCTGTTTTATTATTATTTATTTAAATCAGATTTTAATTTTATTTTGGTAACAAAATAAAATATGTTTTTATTAATTTAATTTTATTTCTAGTTTGATTTTTTTTTGTAATCAAATATTTTTCTCTCATTTCCTTTATATCCTTTTATTCTAGTTGTTGTTGAGTGCACAACAGAATTTAATCTATTTAAATACAGTGAAAATTGTCCAACATTGTTTTGGGGGATAGAGGGGGATTGAGATTGAGATGGAAGTGAGACTTACTAATATTGTGTTTGTTTTGGGAGATGGAGAGAGGATTCATAATCCCTGTCGGATTAAAATGTGCCTTAGGGAGGGGATTATGATGGAGACTTAGGACTTGGTATTAGCAAATAGTCTGCCGGACTATTATTTATTTATTTATTTTTTATATGTTGAGTATTTTTTTTAAATATTAATGTTTAACTTTTTATATTTTTTGTTTGTTTTATTATTTTATATAAAAATAATTTAACAATCTTTATACCAACAACTATCATAAAAACAAACATAAATTTTACTTAATCTTCTCACTATCAATTCTCTCACTATTATTTTTATCACTACAAATTCCTTCTACTCTACCTCTAAAAACAAACCAACTCTATGAATATTTGATAATTCAGAATCCATTAACATTTGTCCTCAATTTTTTTTTCTAAACGCTAACATTTCAGCGTTGACTCACGTGGTCTCACAACCTCGTCAAGATCACTTAAGGCTACATGTACACCTTATTTACACCCAAGTCCAACCTCCTCCTTCAGCATATACCATCTTATCCATTTCTGAATTCGACTTCCAAATCACATCTCACTCACAAACCCTACACAGTTGATTCTCTGCGTTTCTTCTCCAAAAAAAATAACAATAAAAAAAAAAATCAAACAACTCAAACAAGTCTAATTTCTCGCTTTCTCTGTTTCGGTCTCGTCAATTTCATGGAGGGTGAGCCAGTGAAGCATGTTTATTCGGTGTGGGCGATTCCACCGGAGGACGTGAGGGAGCGGCTGAAGAAGCTGATGTTGGCCCTCCGATCGGAGTTCGGTGGGCCCGAATTCGAACCCCACATCACCGTCGTCGGCGCCATCAGCCTGACGGAGGACGACGCGCTCGACAAGTTCCGAGCCGCCTGTCACGGCGTCAAGCCCTACACCGCCACCGTAGAGAAGGTGGCCACTGGAACCTTCTTCTATCAGTGCGTTTTTCTTCTTCTCCATCCTACCCCTGAGGTAATTTTGAAATTTCACTCTCTCTCTCTCTCTCTCTCTCTCTCTCTCTATATATATATATATTCATACATAATTGATTGTGTATATGTGTGTGTAGTTTTATATGAAATTTGATTGAAGCATAAGGATCAGCACTTTGTGTATAATTTGGTTTGTATTTGGGATTGCCAAGTAAATTAGTAGGTGTTGATAGTTGAACTTAATTTTCATTAAGTCCTATTAAAAATAAATTTTAGTAAAATCGTTGCTAAAAATAATTTTTTTGTAATATTTTTTACAAATGTCGTCAAAAATTAACAATTAGTAACTTTTTTTTGTCATTATAAGTTGTCGTTAAAAGTTACTATTAGTATCTTTTTCTTTGACAAAAATTTTAACTTATCACTAAAAATTAGTGACATTTTTTTGTAATGATTTTTTTAAACTGTCACTAAAATTTATAATTGGTGATATTTTTTGTGACAAAATTTTCAAACTGTTGTTGAAAATTAACAATTACTGATTTTTTTTAATAGTATTTGATGAAAAACTCCATTAATTATTATAAGACTTATTGGATAATAAGTTCACCTATTAAAATCTACATGCAAGTCTCCCCTTGTTTTAGATCATTTTGGATATAATTGTTACAGACATCCTTTTACATTTTAAATCAAATTTCAGTCTTACCTTCCATCCATGTTGTCACGTCTCAACCCTGGTTGCTTAGGGTTGGAATTGTAACTTTCTAATTAATTCTAACAAATTAAGTGGCGGAAACGGAGGCGGAGGCGGAGGCGGAATGAAAGTAAGAAAGTAATTAAATAGATAATTTACTTATTTTACTATTTTATTAAAAGGAAATACATCCATAGGGCTTTTCTTATTTTATTATTCGGTGACAGACAATTATAAAAACAAAGAGAGGAAAAAAAAAAATCCATATCAAATTCCGTGCTGGTCCCACTACATGAGGTTATAATCCTTCTTTATATTTCATCACCTGAAAGGGGTAACAACTATAAGTACACAGCAGAGTGAGAGATATTATGCCAAGAGCGTAGGGCTCAAAATAACTGTGGATAGTTATTTAAGTTATATAATCTTAATTTGAGTAAATCAAGTATGTAAGTGGCAAAAACTAAAATCTAGAAGTTATATAAGCAAATAACTGTAATCACAGTATAAAATAGAACAGAACAGAGGTCACTGGAGTGACAATCAGAATATGGGTCGATGGATCCATGACAAACAGAAGGTTACAAAGTGACCAATCAGAGGCTAATGATAATTTAAGTCCCTTAAAGCATGGGACTCCTGTGGTGGTACTCACAAAAATAAATATTTATATAATTATTGCCAAATAATTTCTAATCTTGTCAAATAATTTCTAAAATTTAAACAATCATATCTATGGGTTTCAATTTAAGCAAATAAAGTTTAGAAAATAATTAATGTAATTGAAATATTAATATAATTTATAGAACATGAATTGTATAAAATAAATTATGGTAACTCATAAAATATGTTATGGTGACTCAAGGTATAACATAACTCACCTAAATATTGTTTTCCCAAATTTGTTTTTCTTTTCCTTCCCCGTTTCCTATTGTACCGTAGCTCCCAAATATTTCTTTTTTTTGTTTGCTATCTTAGCTCACTATTTATGCTGAGTTCTTGTGGTGAGATCTGTGACATGTTGCTCCCAAACCTTTTTGACACCTACTTGGTCCAAATCATCCTAAGCAATTCTTATCTTGTTTGTAATTATAACCCTTGCACAGGTGGCTAAGTTTGGAGATGTACAGCAATCTTGCCACCTTTCACCTAAATTCCTTTTTGGCCCGACTAACTTTTTTTTTATTTTTTTTAATACATATGATAATATGATAACCTCTAATTGAATGTAAATTATATTTTAGCACCTCCAATTATAAAATTTAAATATTTTATTTTATATATCTGTTTATTTTTATTACATTAATTGAACATTTGGGGTGTCACATTTCTCCCTTCCTAAATAGAAGTTTGTCTCCAAACTTGACGTACTTTGGTTTTTGAAGAGGTGTGGGTATTTGACCCACATTTTATTTTCAGTTTCCCATGTTGCCTCTTCGATACGATGATTTCTTCATAAGATTTTTACAAGAGGTATAGTCTTGTTTCGGAGAACCTGATCACAACGATCGAGAATCTGCACTGGTTGTTCTTCGACGAAAAATCGAAACGTGGAACACATTGTGAACATTGGACAGTTCCAGTGCAAGAGCAAGACGGTATGCTACAGGGCTAATCTTTTCTAGTATTTCAAATGGTCTGATGTAACACGGGTTCAATTTTCCTTGTTTTTTAAATCGAATGACTCCCCTTGTTGGTGAGACCTTTAAGAAAATATGCTCTCGTACCTGGAATTCCAAATCCCGTCTCCGTATATCCGCATAGCTTTTCTGGCAGCTCTGAGCAGTGCGAATTTGCTGTTGGATGAGTTGAAGTTTATCACACTTCATTTGCATGATTTCAGGGCCTAACAACTTCCTGTCTCTGACTTTCGCCCAACACAAAGGTGATCGACATCTCCTTTCATATAGTGCTTCGTACAGTGCCATTCCAATGCTTGCTTAGTAACTGTTGTTATAGGCGAATTCCACTAAAGGTAGGTGCTCCTCCCAATTACCTTTGAGGTCTAGCACGCACACACGTAACATGTCTTCTAAGGTCTGGATTGTCCTTTCGAATTGTCCATCAGTTTGCGGGTGATAGGCAATACTAAACTTTAGTGTGGTTCTTAAAGCCTCTTACAATTTGTTTTAGAAGTGAGATACGAAGCGGGGGTCTCGGTCAGACACGATTGAAACTAGGGTGCCATGCAATCGAATGATTTTCTTGGATGTATAAAGTGGCAAACTTATTGAGAGTGTACGTGACTCTAATTGGTAGAAAATGCGCCGACTTTGTCAATCGGTCTATTATAACCCATATTGCAGCATTCTTCGAGACTGACCGTGGTAGCCTGACCACAAAGTCCATAGTAATGTGTTCCCATTTCCATTTCCATTCAGGAATGGGGAGTAGTTGTACCGTTCCTGCGGGTCTCTGATGTTCTGCTTTAACACGTTGACGATACAGACATTTGGAGACATGCCTTGCTATGTCTCTTTTCATTTTTGTCCACCAGTAGTGTTCCTTCGGATCGTGATACATCTTTGTATTGCCAAGGTGGACTGCAAACCTCGAGCTATGAGCTTCCACCAATATCTTCTTCTTGAGCTCTGGAACGTCAGCTACGAAAATTCGATTTCGAAATTTTAGCACCCCATTGCTTATAGTGAAATTGGGGTTGGGCGTATTTCTTTGCTCATCGTATTTTTTCTTCAGAAGTTTATCTTCACATAGGCATGCTCTAATTTCTTTTATCAATGTGGGTTCCACGATTATTTTGGCGAGTAATCCATTGATCGTGCGAGGAATGAGGATACATGCCAAACTTCTAGTAGTCTTTCGACTCCATGCGTTAGCTACTATGTTAGCTTTGCCTAGGTGGTGGTGAATCTCCACATTGTAGTCTTTCATAAATTCCAGCCACCGTCGTTGCCTCATATTTAGTTCCTTCCGTGTAAACAGATATTTAAGACTGTTGTAATCAGTGTAAATCTAATGCCGCCAGATCTTGAGGGCGAAGATCACCGCAACTAATTCTAGGTCATGGGTCAAATAGTTCTTCTCGTGAGTCTTTAGTTGACGTAAGACGTATGCAATGACTTTTCCATTTTGCATAAGAACTCAACCCAAATGTAATTAATGTAATAAAAATAAACAAATATATCAAATAACATAAAATAAAATATTTAAATTTTATAATTGGAGGTGCTAAAATATAATTTATATTCAGTTAGGGGTTATTATATGTAATAATAATAATAATAATAAAGGTCAGTTGGGCCAAAAAGGAATTTAGGTGTACATCTCCAAACTTAGCCACCTGTGCAAGGGTTATAATTACGAACAAGATAAGAATTGCTTGGGATGATTTGGATCAAGTAGGTGTCAAAAAGGTTTGGGAGCAACGTGCCACAGATCTCACCACAAGAACTCAATATAAATAGCTAGCTGAGATAGCAAAACAAAGAAAAGAAACATTTGAGAGATACGGTACAACGGGAAACGGGGAGGGAAAAGAAAAACAAATTTGGGGAAACAATATTTAGGTGAGTTATATTATATTTTGAGTCACCATAACATATTTTACGAGTTATCAGAATTTATTTTATGCAATTCATGTTCTACAAATTATATTAATATTTCAATCACGTCAATTATTTTCTGAACTCTATTTGCTTAAATTGAAACCCATAGATATGATTATTTAAATTTTAAAGATTATTTGACAATGTTAGAAATTATTTGGAAATGATTATATAAATATTTATTTTTGTGATTACCACCATGGGAGTCCCATACTTTGGGGGATTTAAATTACCATTAGCCTCTAATTGGTCACTTTGTGCCCTTCTGTTTGTCATGAAGCCATTGACCCCTGTTCTGATTGTCAGTCCAGTGACCTCTGTTCTATTTTGTTTTGTTATGTACCGTGATTATGGTTATTTGTTTACATAACTTCTGGATTTCAGTTTTTACAACTTACGTACTTTATTTACTCAACTTAAGTTTGTATAATGTTTTGGCTTAAATAACTATCCATGGTTATTTTGAGCCCAACACTTTTGGCATAATATCTTTTACTTTGCTATGTACTTATAGTTGTTACCCCTTTCAGATGATGAAATATAAAGAAGGATTATAATCTTGTGTAGTGGGACCAGCACGGAATTTGATGCGGATCTTTTTTTTCCTCTCTTTGTTTTTATAATTGTCTGTCAGCGAATAATAAAATAAGAAAAGCCTGATGGATGTATTTCCTTTAATTAAAATAGTAAAATAAGTAATGACGTTAATTATCTATTTAATTACTTTTTTACTTTCAATCCGCCTTCGCCTGCGCCACTTAATTTGTTAAAATTAGAATTAATTAGCAAGTTACGATTTCAACCCTAAGCAAACAGGGTTGGGACGTGACAAAGGGGGTATCAAAGCAATGGTTTAATTAAAAAATTCCACCTGACACGTTAATCTTACACTAGTACCCTGACTAATTTTGGTGATGTAGGGATGTCTGAATTTACTCTTTGTGCGTCATTCTGGAATGAGCTGGAAAGTTTGAGTTTGGAAGGAATCTTAGGAGAACATCACACCTCTGCCCTGCCAGAAGGATGGGGAGATTCCAAGGACATAATCAGACAGCTACACCTGGGCCTTGACCAGCTAATAAGTCGATTGATATATCTACAGGCCGCTCTTGATAATTTGGCATATATATCATGGAGACAAAGCCATGCCTATATGCGAGGACGGTATCTTGTACCTACCCACGTGGTCGGCCTTGCCCTAGCACTAGACTACCATCACTACATAGTTGGCCCTTTGCTTCCGAGTTATGCTGAAAGGAGGGGAACTGTTTTCCCTGATGACTAGATACTCACCGACATCCCCAACCCCTTGGACATTATTAATGTCTAGAATGTCGATTTCAGTAATGACTTAATATATGTCGGGACACCTGGGTGGATCGTCGACTGAGGGTTTTGGGGATACCTACAGTCCATCTCCATTTATGCAGTTCAGGCAGCATGGGTCTATTTCAGAGTGGTGCAGTTGGGATGGGAATTTGAGCTTCTCATGCAGCATTACTTTCCATAGCTGTTTGACTCACCAATCTAGACTCCAGAGAGGAGGATTCTTGTTGTGAGCTAACTGCGATTAGTTCTAGTCCTTATTTTTGTATTAAAAGAATTCGACACTAACTTAACTTTTAACATCAGAAGATGTACTAATACCAAATTTGTATAAATAGTAAAGCTAGTGTTATGTGTATATATATGTATAAATAGTAAAGCTAGTATTATATATGTATATATGATGCTTTAAGGGATGCCATGCTTATTAAACTACTAAAAATCTTACTTTGTAGCAATGACCAATGATGGTAACGGAACTAGGTTGTCTGTCAGCGGAACGGAGTCAATAGAAAGAATCATGGGAAGGGTAGCTACTAACTTTTTGCTGGCCGTGCAAACCAACATAAACAATGGAATGCCAAAACGGCGAGAAGAGTCGGTTATGATAAAACAGTTCCAGCCTCTAGGATTTGAAGCCCACCATATTCACTGGCAATTGAAACCCATTGATAGTAGAAACTTGGGTTAGGGACATGGAGAAGATTTTGTCTCGCGCGACTTTGCACAGAAAGGCAGAAGGTAACTTTTGCCACTTTCACTTTCAAAATGACTTTTCCATTTTGCATAAGAACGCAACCCAAACCATTGTATGAGGCATCGTTATAAATTATGAACCCATCCGTTCCCGTAGGGAGTGCTAGTATAGGAGCTGATACAAGTATGCTTTTTAACTCTTGGAAGTAATGTTGTTTGTCAGTCCAGTCAAAGGGTGTGTTTTTTTGAGTCAGTTGGGTTAAGGGTGATACCATCTTCGAGAAATTTTGAACGAAGCGTTGGTAATAGCCGGCTAGACCTAGGAAGCTTAGAATTTCAGACACGTTAGTAGGTCGTAGCCAATCCACGATTGCTGCAACTTTTGGGGGGTCAACCGAGATGCCATTCTTGTTAATAACGTGACCAAGGAAGTGTGCACTGGAGATCCAGAATTCGCATTTCTTCAACTTGGCATAAAGCTTGTGATCACATAGTGTTTGCAGAACAGTTCGCAAGTGTTGCTCATGATCCTCCGGTGACTTGGGAGTATATGAGAATGTCGTCAATGAAGACGATGATGAACTCATCAAGATATGGTTTGAACATTCGGTTCATAAGGTCTATGAAGGATGCTGGAGCATTTGTGACGCCAAATGGTATGACGAGACCCGTAACGTGTTTTGAAGGCAGTCTTTTCGATGCTTTCCGTTTTGACTTTTAGTTGATGATAGCAGGAACGCAAGTCAATTTTCAAGAATACTTGGGCACCTTGCAGTTGATCAAACAAGTCATCGATTCGTGGCAGGGGGTACCGATTCTTAATGGTGACCTTGTTCAATTCTCGATAATCGATACATAATCTCATTGTGCCATCTTTTTTCTTTACGAACAGTACTGGAGCTCTCTAGGGCGAGGTACTAGGTCGAATGAAGCCTTTGTCCAGTAGTTCCTGGAGTTGGGTCTTCAGTTCTTTCAATTCCATCATTGACATGCGGTAAGGAGCTTTAGATACTAGTTGTGTACCAGCTTGAGTTTCAATGGTGAATTCGATTGCTCGATCAACTGGGGTACCAGGTAGGTCTTCAGGAAAGACATTTGGAAATTCTCTAGCCACAGGGATTGCATCAAGTGTGGGGGCTTCTTGCTGAGTATCGATCACATAGCAGATATAACTGTAACAATCCTTTCTTAGTTGTCGTTGGGCTGTCATGGAGGATATAACACATAGAGGGGTGGAAACTCTAGTTCCATTAAAGACAAGCTCGAGTTGGTTTGGTAACCGGAGGGAGACTTTTTTGGCTTTGCAATCGATAGAGGCGCGGTTGGCAACTAGCCAATCCATTCCTGAGATCACATCAAAGTTCCCAATATGTAGGGGAATCAAGTCCGCGTATATAGCACAAGATTTGTACACATCGGTACCAATGGCAGAATTACTAGAAGGAAAGGACATAAACAATATATATCCTAAGGGTTCGGGTGTTGATGCTCTCTTGGAAGTAGAGTGTGGTGCAACAAAAGAATGCGTTGAACCAGAGTCGATGAGAACATAAGCTAAATGACCACAGACAAAAAGTGTACCTAACACAACGTTCTCAGTAACTTCTGGGTTTCCAGGCACCAAGGCAAAAGCTCTTCCTTGGCGTTTTTGGTCCTTCCTCACTCCTCCAGGTACTGCAAGTTTTGGGGTTGGTTCAGAGGGGCCTGCCATAGGAGTGGTAAACTTTAGACAATCTCTCAACAAGTGACTAATTTGCCCACATTTAAAGCATGCATCCGTGTTTCGATGGCATCGTCCCCAATGAGCCCTCCCATAAGTAGGGCAATTTGGAATGGTACCACTTCTAGGGTTAGTAGGACCTTGATTGCCTGGACTAGTTAAGCTCGTATTTACCTTCTTTGAGGGTGCAACACTAGATCTTCTGTTGTCTTTTTTTCAAAATTTCTTCTTTTGGCTCGTTTCCCCAGAACGCGAGACTTTAATCCCTTTTTTGGCGATGTATGATCGATCCACCACTTCTGCATATGTTGGCAATTTCAAAACGTCAATCTTGTTTCTGATGTCATCATCTAAGCCAGCTTCGAACTTCCTAGCTCTCCAGGCTTCGGTGGGAATGACATACGTCACAAATCGAGCTAGTTGCGTGAACTTGCTCTTCGTATTCGGCCACCATCATTGACCCTTGCTTAAGATGTATGAATTCCGATGCCTTTTGTCCTCGTAGTGAATCTGAAAAGTATTTTTCGTAAAATACTTTTAAGAATCTTGCCCAAGTCATGATTTCTTCTTTTTCCAGGGTGAGAAGCCACCATTCTTGCGTATCATCTTTGAAAGTGAAAGTGGCAAAAGTTACTTTCCGCCTTTCTGTGCACGGCAGCGCATGAAAAACTTCTCCACGTCCCTAACCCAAGCTTCTGCTATCAATGGGTTTGAACTGCCGGTGAATGTGGTGGGTTTCAGATCCTAGAACTGTTTTATCGTAATTGGCTCTTCTCGCCATTCTGGCATTCCGTTGTTTATGTTGGTTTGTAGGGCCTGCAAAAAGCTGGTAGCTGCCATTTCCATGATTCTTTCCATTGACTCCATTCCACTGACTGATGACCCAGTTCCGTTACCATCATTGACCATTGCTACAAAGTAAGATTTTTAGTAGTTTAATAAGCATGGCATTCCATAAAGCATCATATATATATATAACACTAGCTTTACTATTTATACAAATTTGGTATTAGTACTACATCATCTAATGTTAAAAGTTGAGTTAGTGTCTAATCATTTTAGTACAAAAATAAGGACTAGAACTAATCACAATTAGCTCACAAAAAGGATCTTCCTCTCCAGAGTCTAGATTGGCAAGTCAAACAGCCATGGAAAGTAATGCTGCATGAGAAGCTCGAATTCCCATCCCAGCTGCACCACTCCAAAACAAACCCATGCTGCCTAAACTGTGTAAATGGGGACGGATTGTGTATCCCCAAAACGCTCGATTGACGACCCACCCAGGTGTCTCGACATAAGTTAAGTCATTACTAAAATCGACATTCTGGGCATTAATAATGTCCAGGGGGTTGGGGATATCGGTGAGTATGTAGTCGGCGGGGAAAACAGTTCCTCTTTTTTTAGCTTAACTTGGGGGTAAAGGGCCAACTATGTAGTGAGGGCAGTCAAGGTCGACCATGCGGGTAGGTCTGAGATACCGTCCTCGAGTATAGGCACATCTCTGTCTCCATGATAGATATGCCAAATTATCAAGATTGGCATGTAGATATATCGGTCGACCCATCAGCTGGTCCAGGCTCGGGTGTAGCTGTTTGACTATGTCCTTGGAATCTCTCCATCCTTCTGGCGGGGCAGGGGTGTGATGTTCTCCTAAGATTCCTTCCAGACTCAAACTTTCGAGCTCGTTCCAGAATGACGCATCGAGAGTAAATTCAGACACCCTTACATCACCAAAATTAGTCATGGTACAAGTGTAAGATTAACGTGTTAGGTGATTTTTATTTTATTTTTTATTTTTTAATTAAACCATTGCTCTGATACCATCTTTTTCACATCCTAACCCTGGTTGCTTAGGGCTGGAATTGTAATTTGCTAATTAATTCTAATTTTAACAAATTAAGTGGAGCAGGCGGAGGCATAGGCGGAATGAAAGTACAAAAGTAATTAAATAGATAATTAACGTCATTACTTATTTTACTATTTTAATAAAAAGGAAATACATCCATCGGGCTTTTCTTATTTTATTATTCGCTGACAGACAATTATAAAAACAAAGAGAGAAAAAAAAAAGATTTGCATCAAATTTCATGCTAGTCCCACTACACGAGGTTACAATCCTTCTTTATATTTTATCACCTGAAAGGGGTAACAATTATAAGCACATAGCAGAGTGAGAGATATTATGCCAAGAGCGTAGGGCTCAAAATAACCATGGATAGTTATTTAAGCTAAAACATTATACAAACTTAATTTGAGTAAATAAAGTATGTAAGTGGCAAAAACTGAAATGCAGAAGTTATGTAAACAAATAACCATAACCATGGTATAGAACAAAATAGAACAGAGGTCACTGGAGTGACAATCAGAACAGGGGTCGATGGATCCATGACAAACAGAAGGACACAAAGTGACCAATCAGAGGCTAATAGTAATTTAAGTCTCCCAAAGTGTGGGACTCCTGGGGTAGTACTCACAAAAATAAATTTTTATATAAGCATTGCCAAATAATTTCTAACCTTGTCAAATAATTTCTAAAATTTAAACAATCATATCCATGGGTTTCAATTTAAGCAATAGAGTTTAGAAAATAATTAACGTAATTGAAATATTAATATAATTTATAGAACATGAATTGCATAAATAAATTATGGTAAGTCGTAAATAATGTTATGGTGACTCAAGATATAATATAACTCACCTAAATATTGTTTCCCCAAATTTGTTTTTCTTTTCCTTCCCCGTTTCTCATTGTACGGTTGCTCCCAAATGTTTCTTTTCTTTGTTTGCTATCTTAGCTCACTATTGATATTGAGTTCTTGTGGTGAGATCTGTGACACGTTGCTCCCAAACCTTTTTGACATTTACTCGGTCCAAATCATCCCAATCAATTCTTATCTTGTTTGTAATTATAACCCTTGCACAAGTGGCTAAGTTTGGAGATGTACAGCAATCTTTCCACCTTTCCCCTAAATTCCTTTTTGGCCCAACTAACTTTTTTGCAATCTTGCCAGCTTTCCCCTAAATTCCTTTTCGGCCCAACTAACTTTTTTTTTGTTGTTGTTACATGCGATAACCCCTAACTGAATATAAATTATATTTTAGCACCTCCAATTATAAAATTTAAATATTTTATTTTATGTTATTTTATATATTTGTTTATTTTTATTACATTAATTAAACATTTGGGGTGTCACACATGTACGGTTAATAAAGCTAGCGAAAATTGAAAGTAGAGGGCCTAAAGTGAGGTTTTGGCGAAACTATAAGAACTAAAGTGAGATTTTAGTAAAAGTGTAAGGTGTTGATGAGACAACAAAAATGTCACATATGCTTCAAATGACAAGTTCTGTCAACTTTGTTAACGGGGAGATGAATCGAAGGGTAAAATTGCAACTTAATGGGTAGGGAGTTGACTGTTACAATTGAAAGTGAATAGACTAAAGTGACATTTTAGTAAAAATGTATGAGTACTAAGTGTTATTAATCTTTTCTATTTCTTTCTGTTTTTTCATGAAATGAGTGGGAAGAGCTAGAAAGTAAAATGTCTTCAATGTGCTTGCGTCTTGTGTACCGGATGATGAAGCTTTGTTGAAAGTGTTTGCCCCCTCAAAGGAAGTCAAGTAACATGAGGTCATCCCAATGAGGTGGTTTCAAACAAAGAGAGAGGATTAGAAGATGGGGTAATCAAAATGGGCTAGATCTTCCTAGATCTTCATGTCTTAAAGGGCTCCACAGAACTTTATAGATGGGACATTGGTTGTTCCATGGTCGAATCCGTCGAATTGCAAATCTTAAGCTTGCTAAACAGAATGCTAAATGGTTTTGTTGGTTGGTTAAATTTTGCTAGTTGTATTATTAGTTGTCGTTTAGGCAAGGTTTGGACTAATGAATTTCAAATCAAGGTATTTCTTGTTGGATTTTATGTAGCTGAAGGAGATTAAGCAATTATAGGTGTATTGAGAAATAAAAGGGAGATAAACTAGAGATGGAAGAGAAGTATTTTGTTTTAGGATCCAACTAGAACCCTTAGCATGACGAATTTCAAATAATTACTTTTACATTGTTATTTCAAATTAATATTGACAAAGCTCTCGAATTCAATCTTGAAATCCATATTTAAATTTTCAAGTGCAAATTTGAATTATTCTTCTTTGGATGAATATTGCAAGCTCCTTTCATCAAATCATTAAGTCCAAACATAACCTAAATGTCAATCAAAGTTTAGCCTCATTCTGGAAATTGGAAAACATTTAGCTTTGACTGAGATGTAGTTACAAAACGAGTGTATTGATGCTATTTAAGATTACACAACATTTTTTTTATTTTCACTTTTGAGATTCACTGATTTCTTATTGTATTGAGCATGGATATACTACTTTGTGTTCAATACTACTGTTTTTGAACAGAATCTACTCTTGCATAGCTCTAAAGAAAGCCAGTTCCTTTTGATTGCCTGGAACCTAAGAGAACAAGAATGGAAAGTTTTTATTGTCCTTTAAATGTCCTTGGATGCCATGTTCCTTCACCAGCAAGGGAAATGATAAAAGAAAGGAAAAGGCTAACCTCATCTTGGTAGAGAATTGGATTAGCAGAGTAGAATGGGGTTAAACCAACTGGCGCTGGCTTCATTGGCCAGAACCTCTCAACTAGGAGGTCAAGAATTTGAGTCTCAACCCACCCCCCCCCCCCCCCCCCCCCCCCCCCCCCCCCCAAAAAAAGAGTAGAATGGGTTTCCAATTTTCTAGGTATCCCAAAAATAATAAATTTTATAATTCTGTGTCAATATGTTTCATATATTATAATTTTCTTATGATTATAGTTTGATATACATATAAGGGAACTCTTCATCAAATAAACCCTTCTTTCTATAATTCAATTTGAATCCTAAGAATATCATATTTTGTCATTATGTCTCATATATTATAATTTTCTTTTGATTATAGTTTGATATACATATCAAAGAACTCTTCATCGAATAAACCCCTTCTTTCTGTAATTCAATTTAAATCCTAAGAATATCATATTTTGTTTTGTTGTACTTTTCTCATAACCAAAATGAAGCATTAATAAATATTAATTAAGAATCACTAAAATTTGTTTTGCTGTGTCCTTCACTGACATCATAATCAAATATAGCAAGCATTATATTCCATCTTGATCAATATATTTTGGTCACTTGATTGTTGTATTTCAGGTAGTGGAGGCTAGTTCACACTGCACCGGTCATTTTGGTTACAAGACCTCAACCCGTAAGTCAACATCAGGCTTTGCAACTTTGACAATTATTTGAAATGATTTAGTTATACCAATCAAATGCTTATTATATAATCAATTAAAAGAAAGGGAAGAAGCATATTCTATTAGTTTGATATTGCTATTAAACTAGGTTGTAATTCTGACAATGACTATATGATTTGGAGCAAAGTTTTCAAAGGCTTTACCGAGGCTGACCTGCAAGATTAAGGCAAAATGCATCAAAGGCTTTGATTTTTAGGCTACTATCTCTAAAGGCTTGTGCATCATAATTTGAGGCATGCGCTTTAGGTGCGCCTTGTATGCATATGAAGAGGTTGCCTTAGACTCTTGTTAAACTTAGTTTAGTAGATAGTTTAAACATCAAAAAGCTAAAAATAAAAAAGAATCCTTTTGTGACTACATGCTATAGGAAAAAAAATTAAGAAATGAACAATGAACAAAAATTACAGAGTTAATGATTAAATGAGAAGCTCAATCACTAAAGTTAAGAATGTCAATTTCACTTTCAATGAAGGCAAGCTTCATTCTCTATAGTGAAATGTCCGATGCCTTAAGGAGAAAAGTATTTATACCTTTATATTTATTTTATATTTTTATTTTTTTTCACTATTTCAAAATATTTAATTTATTTACTAAATATTAAAATTTGAAATTTGAAAATGCTTATGCCTCGACACCTTATGGCTTATGGCTCGCCTCATGAGGGGTAAAATGCCTTGAGTTATGCATTTGCCTTTAAAAACTTTGATTTGGAGACACGATAACAATTTCTACACTGGTAATATAATGGGTTCATTCAAAATCCTGTGTCAATTTGCCATCAATTGTTACAAAAATACTTATGATGATAGAAACTTTTGAGAATCTATTTGACAAAGCTTACAACAGATTTTGGAATCCGGATCCTCTGGAGTGATTTTTCCTTGAAATTTAATTATGCAAAAGTTGAGGGTACAATAGTACTAATAGTAATAGTCACTTTAAAAAAAAAAATCTCAGCCATACAATAAATTACTCTAAGATCACTCTAGAGGATCTGGACTCCAGATTTTGTGGGCAGCAAAGATAAATTAATGTAGTTTAATAAGAGCATCTCCAATGGACTCTTTAAACGAAGCATGTTAGTTATTTTAGCTAGTATTATCATATTTTAGTCCAAGGTTGTTAAGATCGGGATCCTACACAAGATTGTTTTGGAGGTCTATCGGATCGGATCGGATTGAGGATCGTAAGATCCTACCAAAATGATAAAAAAACGCAATAATTTTTATATGTCTAAGTAATACTATCAAAATGTATATAGAATGACTCCCCAAAAAAATGAAATATAGCAATTTAAGGTAGCATTCAAGCATTTTTTTTCTCAAAAAAAGAAGTCAAAAACATAATAAAAGAAATTTTTTCTCCACCAGCATTTTTCCTTTGCCTCCCATTTCCTAAACCAGAGGTTGACATTGTGTTGTGATGTTACTATGCTAGTTGTGTGCTGCAAACTGTGAAAATTAAAAGAATTTTTTTGAGCAAAGTTCAGGGAAAAGAACCAAAAGAAGAACAGCAACCGCAACAAAGAAGAACCAAGAAAATGAAGAAGAAAAAAGAAGTAAGAAAAATGAAAAAAAAAAAAAAAAAAAAGAGAAAAAAAAAAGACTCCATTTAGTTTAGTTTTAAAATCATGATTTGAGTGTAGAGTTGTGATTTAAGTGTGGAGCTGTGAGTTGAGTTTTGAAAAAAGAAAATTCGTTTGGTTATGAATTTTGAAATTTTTTGAAATTATTATTTTTATTATTTAAAAATGTTTAAGAAAAATTATATATATATTTTATTTTAAATATATATTTTTTATTTTATTTTTTTTAATATTATAAACTCAAGTTTTGGTTTTCAGTCGCTCGCTTTGATTGGGACAACACAATCATTCATGCAAATATATATATATATATAATATTCAGAAACAGATAGTCCAACTAAAGAGATGAGAGGAGAGGAAAAAAGAAGTCGGGAGAGGAAAAAAGAAGTCGGGAGAAGAAAAAATGGTGATTCGAACTACATACGAGGAAGATTCGAAGAATCGAACACATACAAGGAAGATTCGAAGAAGAGCAGCGAAGAAAAAGAAAAGAGTAGCGAAGAAGAAGACCAGCAGCGATGAAGAAGAAGAAACGAAGAAGAAGACAGAAAAAAGCAAAAAATAAAAAATAAAAACAGAGAAGGAAGATTTGAAGAAGATGTATACCTGGTTACACAAAATATAAAACTTTAATGTCCAATTTCTCTTTCCCCTATTTCTCTTGCCCTAATTGCAGCTCAAAGGATCAATTTTTTTTCTTCTTTTATCCTGACAAGGCTTGTTTGACTTGAAGTTGCCAAAAAAACCCTATTAATCAGGATTGCATGGAATCGCGATCTTGATACGATCCTATCAATCCCAGTGATCCTGCCACGATCCTGTTATTGGTTCGATCCAAAATACGAGTCAGATTGAATGGTATATATTGGATCGTAGGATTGTACAATCCTACGATCCAGATCGCGATCTTGACAACCTTGTTTTAATCACTCCAACAAGCTAGCTATTGCAATAGTTATTTTAACAAAATTCTTCAATGTCAGCTACATTTGAAGAGTCTTGGGAGGCTTTTTAAACAGTTTGTGTGTATAAATAAGTAAAATAAAGAGTAGCGTTAGAGTACATAGATAAAAAATGAATTAGATAAAATAAAGAACATACGATTTTTATATTTTAGCTAGTAAAAAATAAGAGTGTGGTTGGAGTTGCTCTAAGTCCGTACTACCTTGGAGCTTAATGTTGCTGTTGTCTTCATATCTGTGAACAAGAAGGTGAAAACCTAAGTTTATTGGTTTAGATCCTTCAAAACATTTTGGACAAATTTTATAGGTAAAAAGCTATTTATATGCTTATTTAAGAATGCATTATGGAAGAGTTCAAGATCCAATAAAATTTAACTAGATCTTGCTTCTAGAAGAAAAAAAAAAAAAAATCCCTCAATATGTCTTCTCGGAGTGATTCCAAATTGTGTTAGTTGATTATCCACTTGTATAAATCTTGCAGCTTATATGCCGCATCTGAGTCTCCTTTATGAGGATTTATCCGATGAGGAGAAGAAGAAAGCTCAAGAGAAAGCTAATGTCTTTGATGAGAGCATCGGCAACCTGAGCTTCAAGGTAACTCGCCTTGCCTTGTACGAAACAGACACGGAAGACAAAACTCTCAAATCCTGGAAGAAGATTGCTGAATGCAACCTTGACGCTAATTAGATACATGAATGCTTCTATATTTGTAACTAGACTTGCTATTTGCTCTGATGCTAGTTGTTGAAAATAATGGCAATTTGCCGAGCTCTCTTACTCTGTACTCTACTGATTTGGTTTTATCAACTAATTGGTGTAAATGTATGTGTTTGCATTCTTTTATGTTAATTTATCACTTTCAATTTTTGGTTGAGCCCTCTTAGTCTGTACTGTGCTGTTTTTGGGAATTAGTTAACAATTATGTTGCATATTGCTACTTGGCATGAAGAATAGTAGTAATTGTGTTCCTACTCTTGCTATTGGGTTTATAAACTCAACAAAATTAATGGTAGCCAATGTGTTGTATGTGTGCCTTGGGCCATCTTTGTTTGGGGGATTAGTTTAGGGGTCATATGATGAAGTAAGGATGAGGGACTGATGGGCGGGAAGGGCTATAGAGGAGCGGAGAGGATAGGAATGAGGCTGAGGGGTGGCGGGGTGTTAGGGATGGGCTGCCAGAAGTGGTGGCAGCGGTAGAGGCCATCGCACAAACATGTTAGGAATAAGAATAGAATTAGGAGTAAAATAAGTGCTCAGAGAAGAAAATTTCAAAATCTTGAAGTAGACTTCAAAGATTCCAAAGAAACATGGTGGAGACTATTACCCTAAAGTTAGCAACCTTTGCCTACAAATTTGAAGTTGACATTTCATCATTCTCAGTGTCCAAACTTTTAATGAAAGTTTGACACAATCTTCTCAATCTCTCAAGATATTTCAATTGACTTTTAAGCTCATCTTGCATGATTATTAGTCGTGTATGATCTGTCCATGATCAATGCTTGTAATAAGGTTGTTCACATGATTAGCTTTTTATTTCTTTCTTTCTTTTTGTTTTATTTTTTAATTTAATGTTTTATTTTTTTATTTTTTTATTTTATTTTTTGGGAACAAAAACATGATGGTGAGCTTTAGGTAGCTAGAAGATCAAACTTTTGAAAATTTTCATGTTAATTTAACCTTCATTATGAGCATCACAAGGTTTGGATGCTAATATAACTCGTACTCAACATGACAACTTCCTCATTACTTCTCATCAATATTGAATAGCTATGGTTCAAAAGCAAACCCTCCATATTCTCCTTCATGTGGATGGCTGCTACGCTTTTATCTAGAAACATCAATCTTTCATTTAGATTCATTTCATATCATTTCTGTTTATATTATTAGTTTTGAGTTATTAAGGAAAGGAAAAACAAAACAAAAATGTGGTTAGTAGTTTTAACTCATCTAGATTCTCAAAAATAAAAATAAAAGTGGGGGACTAAGTCAAAAAGCTTTCCCTTATATTATGGGTTGTTTATTTTAGTTGGGTTTTAAAGAAAGATCGTATAAAAAAAAAGTAGATATAATAGCTCATTTTTTTATAGTGATTTTTTGACTTTCTAATTATTTTAGGTGTTTCTTAAAACACCTGCATTTCAATTTGTGTGAGTGTTTAAAAATAAAAATAAAAAACAAAAAATATGCATCTTGGATTAAATATTTTATCTTACATTTTGAACTAATGGATTGAATACTTTCTTTCTTACATTACATTTCAATAATTCTTTCAATTATTTGTGAGTGCGTTGAAAAAAAAATGCTTGAGACATCAAGTATTTCTTCTTACATTACATTTTAATTTTGTAGGATTGCTTTAAATGAAGTGCAAAATATATGTCTCCGTGGAATTGCAGAATAATTACAAAAATTGGTAGGAAATAAAACATAATTACAACATACATGGGAAACTCGAAAAATCATTAGAAAAATATGATAAATTACATTTTCCCCCTTACACCCTTCTTTCTTCCCTCTCCTTCCTTTCTCTTCCCCACAATCTAGAATTGGTGACCATCTCTTCCTTACCCTCCTTAACCATCGCCTACTACTCTCTTACTTTTCCTAACTCCAACCTTTTCCCCCGCTACAATTTTTCCCACGTCAACCCTTTTCACAACACTCTAGTGACATCTTAGCTCTCCTCATTACCCAACTGCAACACCTTAGCCCCTCTTGGGAACTAGATCTTCAATATTATCCCTTTGCTACTCTCTCTCTCTCTCTCTCTCTCTATATATATATATCATGATATCCATTACGGTGGTAGCAAATGAGAGAAGTAAGGTAAGGGAAAGGTTAGGGGGGGTTAGAGTAGCGGCAATGGCAACAATAGTTGGAAAAAGGGTTGGGGCTGTGTAGGGAGGGTTGGAAACGACAAGAGAGAGGGAGTGAAGGTGAGGTTACGGTTGGTAGTGGCTGGGAAGAGACGAGGAAGAGAGAGGAGAGGAAGGGAAAAGAGAGGAGTATAAGGGGCAAAAATGTAATTTTTTTTATATTTTTGTAATTATATTTTAACTTATGTACATAGAAATTATCTTCGATTCTTCACTTTATTTATTTATTTATTTTTGTTGTAATTATTTAAGTTCTTTTTATTTTTCTACAATTCTCCTTTAAATCAATTACTTTCTTACACTAAATTTAAATAACAACATTCCACAGTAATATTTATATAACTGATTTTATATGATAAATTAAAAATTCAACCTAAGATAAGTGGACAATTTTCAATTGTGCCATAGGAATCGCTCATATTGTCCATTAAACATCCCAAAGTGCTAATTAAAAAATGAATAGACATGCCAAGGCCGGCTGCCACTACTTCTATTATTCTCTTTTCTTATTATATTATGTAACCATATTATTCAATTAGGAATCTTGTGACTTTTTGATCCAATCATAGACACCTTGTGATTCTTTGATCCAACGCACATGAGAAATCTGAGTATTGTCTTTTGGCATTTTAGAAATATTTTATTCAAGTTTTTTAATTTTTTTTTTCCTATGCCTCATTTTTTGCGGTTTTCTTAAATTTTTTACTAATAATAAAACTGTCACTGAGGAATTTTGTTTTTATGTCAATTAATTACATATAATGTATATTATGTTATTTACATCATATTGAATATTGTAAAAAAAATAAAATTCATTACATATAATTATAAGTATAAAATTAATAATTAAGATGATAATACTATCATTTAAATATATAAAATGATTTACAAATAAAATTTTTATACATAAAATTGATACACGACAATATGACAATGTTATTTTTATAATTTTAAGTCAAAATAATTGCTTTTGCTTCGAAATGAAAGGACACATAAAGTGGTTGCACTATTTTATAATTTTTTTGTATAAAAATTCAACTGGTATAATGTTATCTTTTGAATGTTACTTAGGGTTATTTTGGAAAGATGGTTAAAAGTCATCTTCCAACTTTTAACCCATTTCGAGTCATACTATTCTCACATTTTTTACTCATTTTTTCAAAAAAAATAAAAAAAGTCAGCTTTTAATCATATTCCCAAAATAGGCCTTAATCTTATGAGCTTGCAATTTTTTGTGTGTTAGTTTGTGTTTAGATCCTGAAAAGTATATTACTATATTTGTTTCAAATTGTTCATTTGTCATGAGAAATAAAAACTTAAAAATAATATATCATTGTGTCAAATTTACTATAAAAAAAAAAAATTCACAAAATAAAAGTACTTACGTGTTTATAACATTCGATTATGAAATCAAACACAATTCTCTTATTGGGTTCATACCTATGTATTTGATGGGGTTTATTCTAATGTGATTTGTGTCCGATTCTCTAATCAAATTTTGTGCATTTAGAATTTTCTTATCATTATTTCATCTCCCTAGTGAAAGAAAATATGTAATGAACACCTGCATGACCTAACATCATGTAATTTAGCAAGAGTTGATCAAGATTCATATGGGTAGAGATTTGATATGGGTGTGTATGCAGGGGATAGGCTTCCTCTAGGTCCACCGGCACTCATGATGTCGCCACAACCGGTGAACTTGGGCGCGGTGAGGCCAGACCTAGATCAAAAAAGGGATAGCAAGTACCATATCTCGTCCGATTCTCTTAGGAATTCAAGGGTGGAGATTGCAGAGCCACCACAGATCAATACATAGACAAACTATTGGAAACACCATGGGAAGGGCTTTGTTATTGTTGTTGAGCCAACTGAGATGAAGAAGATAGCATCATTTCCATGAAAAATAAGAGGACAAAACCAAAGTGGGTTAAATACTTTGGGGTGTAACTAGAAGCTTACATGTCCGTTTGGTAAAACTTATTTGCAGCTTAAAGCCACTTAAAGCTTAAAATAAGTTATTTTAGAGTGTTTGGTAAAAATTATGTGCGATGGATTATAGCTTAACTTGAGCTATTTCAGCTATAATCTCTTTAAGTTGGTTCCTAAGTGGTTTTCAAAATAGATTATGCGGGAAGCTATTTAGTCCTATTTGTAATGACTTAAATGCCCCTCAAATATTTCAGCTATTACCAAAAACCCACCTATACAAGTTTTGTTCTCGAGCACTGTTCACTCGAGAGGGAGAGACAGAGGGGATTTCCGGCAATGGTGATTTTTGGTGAGGGCTATTTTCGGCGAAGGCGATTTCCAGCGTTGACGATTTCTAGCTCTCAAACTATTCTTAACTCTCTCTCTCTCTCTCTCTCTCTCTCACACACACACACACACACACACACACACACACATGAACCAAAGCTCTCACTCCCTCCCTCCCTCCCTCTTTCTCTCCATTGCGTATCAGTGTCGTCGGTGGCTAGGGTTTCTCTCTCTCCCTTTTCCTCTCTCTTTCCATCGCAATCTGAAATTGGAAATCATCTCTGCCGTTTGCTCTCTCTCCGCTGCCTTTCGCACCTACATCGACGGCTGGTCATCTCTGCTGATCGCGATTTGCGTTGAAACCCTAGCACCGGCGGCTGTTCGCCGGCGAGGTTGAAACCCTAGAAAAAAATTGAAGAAAAAAAAAATCAATATTAATATTAATTAAAAAAGAAAAAATTGTATATTTTTTAAGAAAAAGAAAAAAAATGAATATTAATTAAAAAATGAATATTAATTGGTATTAATTATTAATAAATTAATATTATATATTTTTGTAATGAAGTAATTATTAATTGATACTAATTGATAACAATTGTTGATTATTAATATTAATTGATACTAATTAATAATTTTAGTATTGGTATCAATTGTTGATTATTAATATTAATTGATACTAATTAATAATTTTAGTATTAATTGAGACTAATTAAGAAATTGATACTAATTAATAATTTTAGTATTAATTGATACTAATAAAAATTAACAGCAATGCTAGGTATCATGAAAATTTTTTCATGAAAATAATCATGAAAACTTTGTAATCCTTGGATTACACTTAGAATAAAGCACCACACACTAATCAAGGTAATCCAAGGATCATAAATTTTTCATGATCATTGTCATGACAAAATTTTCATGATCCCTAACTTTTTCCAAAAATTAATTATTAATATTAATTGATACTAATTATTAATTTTAGTATTAATTGAGACTAATTAAGAAATTGATACTACTTAATAATTTTAGTATCAATTGATACTAATAAAATTTAATTATTAATATTAATTGATACTAATTAATAATTTTAGTATTAATTGAGACTAATTAAGAAATTGATACTAATTAATAATTTTAGTATTAATTGATACTAATAAAACTTAATTATTAATATTAATTGATACTAATTATTAATTTTAGTATTAATTGAGACTAATTAAGAAATTCATACTAATTAATAATTTTAGTATTAATTGATACTAATAAAAATTAATTATTAATATTAATTGATACTAATTATTAATTTTAGTTTTAATTGATACTAATTAATTTTATAATGGAAAAAAATTGTTACAATAATACTTCCATTACATTTTTGTCAAATGTATCAATTTTTATATTAGTTGACACTAATTAATACTAATTATATTAACTTTTATTAATAAAATATTTTTTTTAAATTAAAATTGAAAAAAAAAATGACAAAATTATCATTTTTATTAATATAAGGGCAAAAAGGACAATTATACAGTAAAAAATTATTTTACAGCTTATCAACCAAACACTACTCTGCTGTTTAAATCCATAATCCCATAGCTGCATCAAACAGGTTAATAATTTATGTTCACAGTTATAAGCTATAATCTGTTAAGTTATAATCTATAATTATTTTCCCACGACTCTACCAAACGGGGCCTAATAGTGTGTATGTTTACCTTGGTGTGTTGTCTAATTTGTTTTATTATTTTATTATTTTTATTTTTTATTATTATTTTTTTGAACTCAGTCTAGTTAGTTAATTTGTTGTTATGTTTTGGGACTTTTACAAGTTGAATATAACTTGTACTAATAATGTGGATATGAAAAAAAAAAAAAGATGCGTGGTTTTATATAGGGTGAAACACCAATAAATTTTAAAATATGATCTTGTAAGCTGTTCAGTCATTCCTTTTTTTTTTTTTAATGAACCTAAAGGTCCCATTAAAGTGGAATTACACAAACAAATAATCACTTACATGTTTGGATTTAATTTTTAGAAATAAAAGTGGATTTCTCCAAATGTAAAATTACACATTTGGACAATCCGCACTATAGAAGTTTTGAATTTTTCCTCTTTCTGGAACAAATCCCACATTATAAACAAAAACATAACACTCTAATAATGTAACACTCCAATGTAACACACAGAAAAACTCATTGGTGTACTTTTCTCAAATGTAATAACGTAACACTCAAAAAAAAATTTATAGTGTACTTTTTCTCAAATGTAACCCTCCAGTAT
The DNA here is from genome assembly GCA_036172215.1 of Camellia granthamiana. Lineage (NCBI taxonomy): Eukaryota > Viridiplantae > Streptophyta > Magnoliopsida > Ericales > Theaceae > Camellia > Camellia granthamiana. Next base: position 66,923,647 of record CM069909.1, read on the forward strand.
AACACAATCGTAACACTCTAATGTAACATATTTCAATCAACGTAACACTCTATTGTAACATGCTTCAATATAACACACAAAAATACTAAAAACTATTTAGTGTACTTTTTCCAAATGTAATGCTCACATTTTAGAATTATACATTTATTCAAAACTTACTAATGAATTTTGCACTCCTTTTAGAATAGTTTGAAGAATCTCACATTCTTTTTTTGGAGTGTTACATTAGAGTTTGAGAAAAATACACTAAGAAATTTTTTTTTTGTGTTACATTAAAGTGTTACAGTAAAGATTTTTTTTAAAATGCTATATTAGAGTGTTACGTTTAAAAAAAGTATACTAAAGAGTTTTTTTTTTTTTTTGTGTGTGTGTTATATTAACATGTTACACTAAAGAGTTTTTTTGTGTGTTACATTAGAGTGTTATATTCAGATTTTTTTTAAAGTGTTATATGAGAGTGTTACGTTTGGAAAAAGTATACTAAGGAGTTTTATTATATGTTATATCAGAGTGTTACACTAAAGAGTTTTTTTGTGTGTTACATTAGAGAGTTATATTAAGAAGTTTTTGTAGAGTGTTATATTGGAGTGTTACGCTTAGAAAAAGTACATTACAGAGTTTTTTTTGTATGTTACATTAAAGTGTTACACTAAAAAACTTTTTTAGAGTGTTATGTTTAGGAAAAGTGCACTAAGGATAGTACATTGGAGTGTTACATTTGAGTGTTACATTGGAGTGTTATAGTTTGAGATTATACATTTGTTCAAAGCTTACTAAGGAGTTTTTGTATTCCTTTTGAAATATTTGAAGAATCTCACATCGTTTTAGAATGTTTAAAGAATATCATATTTTAAGTCATTTTGTACTCTTTTTAAAATGTTTTCCAAATAAAAAATAGTCATATAAAAATTCATCCCAAATTTGATTCTTATATATTGTGTACCTTACCTTTCTAGCGCGCGCGTGTGCGCGTGCACACACACACAAAAAAAAAAAAAAAGAAGAAAAAGAAGAAAACATAATAGAAATAAGGGTATAACTGTAAATCTAGTTTTCAAATAATATATTAAATATATATTTCCAAAATTAATAGGACTAATTGATCTATAAAAAAATTCTTGGGACTAAATGGATCACCATTTCTCAAAATGGGATTTATAGATAAATTTTCCATTTTATATATGTGAAATAAACCTACCCTTTTTATTTATTTTTTGAGGTGTCTCAAAAAATTTTGGTGCTCAAAAAATTTTGGTGCTTGCTATATTTATAGTTGTCTATAAAGTTAATTTTTTTTATGAATAATTTTATTGTAAAGTTTATGAAGTAAACCGTATAAATTATCTATCTATTCAAGTTGAGACTCACAAAGAAAAATATGACGTTGATAAATTTTTTCAACATAGTACTGAGGCCTTATTTAGGGTGATGATTTTTTTGATTAAAATAATTAAAAGTAAAAATACTTAATTAAATTATTCTCCTTACTTTTATATAAAAAAAAAATTTATAAAAAATTACAAAAATTAACTAAAACATGCTCTGAATATTTGATAATTCAGAATCCATTAACATTTGTCCTCAAAATTTTTTCTGAACGCTCACATTTCAGCGTTGACCTTCATCTAATGTATCATGTGATCCCACAATCTTGTCAAGATAACTTAAGATACTTTAAAAAATTTATCAAATTTTTTAGCAAGGCTCGTTTGAGAATATATTTTTTTTAATCATTTTTTAATTTTTTAACTAAAATATAATGTAAAAAAAATTAATATGTTTGAAATAATTTTTTAGTTTTTTACGAAAAAATATGTAAAAAGTAAAGAAAAAAGAGAATATTTAACTTTTTAATATAGGTGATTGACTTTTCAAAAATGATTCATAGCTCGAGAAACTGTTGGCTCGAATGGCCCAACTGCCCAAATCGACATCGTTTTGGACAGTGTTTTTTTGTTTTTTTTGTTACATCTCTGAAAACAGAGGAAGAGAAAGAGACAGAAAGAGAAGAAAGAGAGAGAGAGAGACCAAAGGAACTTATTCAGGATTTGAAATTGATCGATTTCATCAAAATCGATATCAATGGATATTGATTTCACAAAATCGATGGATATGGATTTCATAAAATCGATGGATGTTGATGATGATGATGTTGTTGACGACGACGACGATGTTGATGAAGATGTTGTGATGATGATGTTGATGAAGAAAGACGGCTGGATCTTCAGCTTTTAATGTCGGTTTTTAGCTTTTAATTTAGATTTCTGTATTCTCAATTTTATGTTTGTTTATTATATGTGTCACTGGATCTTCTTGGATTGTTTGATTCAATCTTGTTAGTTCTGTTTGATAATAGGAAGACGAGTAATAATAATGTCGTTGATGAAGATGTTGTGATGATGATGTTGATGAAAATGTTGTTGTTGATGATGATGATGTTGATGAAGATGTTGATGAAGATGAACACCCAGCTTGATGAAGACGAACACCCAGCTTCCTCTTCTCTCTTTTTGTGTTCTTCATCTTCAAAGAGGAAAGAGGGGAAAAAAAAAATTACAAAGAAATAATGTTGGTTTTATATTGTAAGGGATGACCTGTGTACAAAGAAAAGGGTGGGTGTACAAAGAAATTCAGGCCTTTCGACCCACGCCATTTCGAGTTACAAAATGGAGTTGTTGACTTTTTGATCTTTTTAGTGACTTTTTGATCTTTTTAGTAACTTTTTTGACTTTTAAGCTAAAAAGTAATGTTGCCAAACGAGGCCTAAATGTTGGAAAAGTCTACAATGTGCACCTTCTAAAAGGGCATATGATATGTATTTATTGTGTGATCCATATTGTGTCACGTCATAAAAAGTAGGGTAAATTACATTTACACCCCCTAAGGTTTGGGTTTACTATATATATCACCCCCTGATGTTTGGGAAATTACACTAACCCCCCTATCATTGTAATTATATAGACAGAATAAAGACATTGAACTCATGCACTCTCTTTTTTTTTTGCTTTGCTTTACTTCCTTCTTTTTTTTTCGCCTTTCCTTTACTTTTTTTTTAAATGTAATTTCATCTGTTTTTCTACTAGGAGTTGTTACCTTTTATATAAGTAAGGGGGTTTGTGAAATGAAATTATTAACCACAGGGATGGAAATGTAATTTCCAAAACGTCAAGAGATGGGTAGTAATTGGACCAAACCTCAAGGGGTGTCAATGTAATTTACCCTAAAAGGTAACTTGTTAAACAGGTCATTTAACATGTTACATGAAAGAATTATAATTTTTTTTAAATATCATAACAATTACTATAATAAATCATAGTAATGTCATAATATACATTACGGTGTCATAACAAATATACTATCAATCATAACAATATGACAATGACTCATAACAAATGTAGTTATTTCTAACAAATTATCGTAATATTTGAATCGTAAAATTTTTTATTATGATTCACCATAACAAATCATAACTTTTGGTTGTACAAATCATAACTTTTACTAATGAATCATAACCATAACACATTGATTGTAACTTTTTTTTCCCACAATCATAACGATATTAACAAAATATCATAACTTTTACCAATGAATCATAACATAGTACGTTGATTGTAATTTTGTTCCAAAAATCATAACAACATTAACAAAACATCATAACTTTTAAAATTTCAAACACAATTAATTGTGGTGCTATTTGGGAAGGAGATTTTTTGGTTTTTTTTTTTTCACTAAAAGACAAATTGGTTACAAAACCAAAAAAAAAAAATCAAACAAAATATCACATCAAACCTCATAATCATTTTATTTTTTTTCTCTCACAAACATCACATCCAACTACAAAAAAAACCCAACTGTCTTCCCAAACACAAAATTTTTTGTCTCCAATAATATCCTACAACTAAAAGAACCTACAAAAAAAACCCACTTCCCAAACACCCTCTATGTAATCAATTGGTATAACATACAAGAGTGAATGAAAAATCATAACTAATTGCAAAATCGATTGGATTCAAAGACCACAATGGATTATACAATCGAATTAGTAACTAGGGTTTTGAACAATCACAATTGATTGTACAATCCATTAGAATATAGGGGAGATTCAAATATCACAATTAATTGTAGGGATCCTTGATATAATAAACATAATGGATTCAATAATCAATTAGTTTTTATATGCTACACTAAACCAATTAATTCCCAACTTATTCATAGTTCCCAATCAATTAGTAAAAGCCTAATCATTACTATCAATTTAGTTAAGATTCAAATAGTAATTGATTGGTTGATTTGGTCACAATTTTTATGTAATTATGTTGTTGTGTTGCCATTACCTCAAACATTATCACTGACAAAAACGCATGACACTCCAACTACGTTTTTCGCTCTCCGACTCTTTCTCTCTCTCTCTCTCTCTCTCTCTCTCTCTCTCACACACACACACACACACAAACACACACACACACACATTATCTTCAATGTTAATGTTACCTAAAATGTTGTTGTTATGACTATCTCATCGGCTCCCACTCTTTCTTTCCTTGTCATTATTAGTGAATTAGACAACAATGTTATTGTTACCAACTTCAATTAATCACGCCCTTTGATCCACTGAAACACAACCATCATCATCGACTTAGACCACTATAATAGCATTGTTGCCGCTACTAGTGTCATGTTGTTGTTATGTCCAAATGATGACGTCGACTATAAATCACTTTGAACACATTTATGACTCTAGTACATACCAGTATTAGTCCTTGCCTATTATTTCATAGTCGGTCACTACCTTTTTACCATCACTCCTTTTTAAAAATAATAAATTGTATTTTCATTCTTAGATATATATTGTTTGTCATTGTACCCACCTTAGTCCCTATATTATTTGTCTTTTCTTATTTTGGTCCAATTGCTAACTTTTGAGGGTAACTTTAGAATTTAAAAAAAATTAACTTTCCTACTTTGATCACTTAGAAAACTTTGTTTTCCCACTTCAAAATAGATTGGTCATGGCAAGCGGTAAATGGAAGCGTTCTACGATGGAGGATTGCATGTTGAGGTGGTCTATAGCGGAGGTTTTCGTACAAATGAAGGTGAACTTGACCCATGCCACATTTGTTACAATTTGGACTAAAGTGAAAAGAATATAATAGTTTTGAGACCAAAATGAGAAAGTATTCATAGGTAAGAGGGGTGAAGGTTAATTTACCATTTTACAAAATGTTAGCCATGCCCTAATCTGTGAAGAAATTGTTGATGTAATTAATATCATAATAATTAATATTTATTATTAGAAAATATGCTAACATAATTTAATATAGAGATTTAATAATTGTAATAAAGGTAAAAGAGGAAATATCATTTTGCCTCTCATACTATCATTGAAAAATTAAATTAACCTCTATTATTTTAATAATATTAAATTTACACTTAGTTTATTTGATTTTGGATTAATTTTACCCCCACTGTTAGCTTCTGTTTATAATCCAACGAAAGTTGTTGACATGGCAATGAGATTTGAAATTTCATTTTACCCTCCAAACTATCTATAAAATATCAATTAGACCTCCAAACTTCATTTTATTAAGAGAATTAATTGATATTTTGGGTGCCACATGAGCAACTTCTATTTGATTATAGACCGTAATTGATGCAAAATCTAATAGTTTAGGTATAAAGTAGATGTTATTAAGAGAACAGTGATTGAACTGTTTTTTGAGTTATAGTTTGAGGGGAAAATGATGTTTTCTCAAAGTGAAATTTCAATAAATTTTTAAAAAAAAATATAGTTTGAGGAAAATAAAAAATAAAAAGATATTCATAAATTTGCATAATTATTTGACCTCACCAAATTTAAAATGGTGGATTACCTTGAGCCCCCATAATTTTGATTTGAGGGCATTGTTTGGGCTCATGGGGCCCATCACGGGTTCTATTTCGAATCCAAACCATTAATTTTGTTGGGTATTTTGTGTATTTCATTTACACAAAAAGATAGAGCAATTTGATAATTGTAACATATTCAATTTATGGTGTTTGTCACCAAAAAATGAACAAAATTAGTGTTTTTAAAATTTAATCATCAATTTTTGTAATGACAAACGCGATAAATTGAAAATGTTATGATTATTTGATCGACCTAATTTTTTTGTGTGAATAAAATACACACAAAAAAAAATAAAGGGTTCTGATTATCGAAATGGGATCAGCGGTTGCCCCCAAAAGGTCGAAACAATATGGTCCAGTCCAGATTGTGGACTGGAGACAATCTACCTCCATTAAAATAGTCATATATTTTGTTTCCAAAAAAATAATTTAAAACTTTCTAAAAACTCAACACATGCTTAATTTGGCCACCCAAAAACTCCCACCCAAACACATGTTTTGGAGTTTTGGAATAACACTCTTGTCTCTCACGTTGTTGGTCTCATATTCTCTCTTTCTCGTCTCATATTCTCTTTGTATCAGCCACTGTTTGATCCCATGATAGAGCTGCTACTGCCACCACAACTATTAGCCAACACCTTTATGCTGTGGAGACCTAGGGTATGTTTGTTTTTATTGTTGATATTGTTTAAGTTTGTTTTAGTCTAGGGTTTTATGTTTTTTTGGAGACTCAGTTGTTTTTGATGAGTTATATATGATGAAATACTCATGTTTTTGTTTGTATTGTATATACAATACCCGTTCGAATAAGAAAATTTTGAACTTCAAAATCTTCTACTATCCCTTTCTTTCTTTTCTCAATAATAGGTAGGTTAAAGTTTTAAATTTCTCTCTCATTGAGAAGTGAAGGGAATTTCAGTTTGTGCACTAAAAAAATAGGGGAAAACAGAGAAAAATGAAAAAAAAAAAAAAAAAGAAACTCCACACAAAAGACGGGGGAAAACATAGGAAATAAAATCCTAATTTCTGCTATGAGAGTCATTGATTATAGTCTTACCCCATCTTGTCAAATTTGTCAAAGTATAGCTACAAACTCTCAACTTAAGAAATAATGAAACCACCATATTTTCCTAATTTTTACCACCAAAATGGAAAAATTCTTATGCTTTACTAATTAGTAGACTTAAAAAATAGAATAAAAAAATGAAAAATAAAAAAAGCTACAAAGGGAGAGACTAGTTTACAGAGAAACAAAACCAAATCGGAAGGAGAACTCATTGTCGCTGGAATAGTTATTTTTTTAATTTTATTTATGAAATTCATTAATCTGTACAATCCTTGAATTGAAAGAGAATGATTTGGAGTTTAAAAATGAGAGCAAGAGAGGACCTCAGTAAAAGGGGGTGATTGGGAAATTTGGTTGATTGCTTATTCTATTGGGGGTTGAAATGGATGACTCTTTGTTTCTATGATTTCTCTTTATCTCTGCAATATGTAAGTAATTAAATGAGTTAACTTAATATATTTAAATTTCAAGGGTTATATCTTCAAACAGCCTATATATTCAACTAGGAATAAAAATTCATATAATTTATTGATGTAATATCACCAAAAGAAAGACTAAAACCTAATAACAAACAACAAGAATTAAGCCAAGAACATCATAGATTGGAGTCATCACATCATTCAGAAACAGAAGCAACCTATATAGCAGCAGCAACCACCACTATGATTATAAACAGACCTTCAATCTATGGTTTTCTTGTTGCATTCTTTGGAGTTTGTGTGTTTATTTGTTTGCCTCATTTAATTTTTTTTTTTTTTATAATCAATGTGTAGGTGAACGATTTGTGTTTATTATTAATTTTCTTTTGGTGTGTATACTTTTCTTGCACTGACTAACGTGATTTAATTCTGTCTCATATGATTATTTCACATTTGCTTATGTAGATAATATATAACAATACACAATGAGCGAAGGAAGCAACAAACCTTGCATACACAAACGATTTACACCGGCATTCTTCTTCTACAAGTATTATTTCTTCACACTATTCAATGTATTATTTTAATTACATGTTTTATGTTGGGTTTAAATATTAGCCCTTATTATCCATTTGGTTGAACCTGTAGCCAAGATGAAAACAAAATCATGTAGGAAGCACAAATAAAAGTTACCGACACAATTTGCACATTGCCTACCTACCACATATTGTTTTCATATTTTATGTTCTCTTTATCTTTTATGTTCTACTTGCATCACTTATATTTACTTTTGAGGCAAATGTAGATGAAGAAGAACATAGGACATCAATGGAGAACCCGCGACGGAAGGAGGACAAGGAGTACAAAGAGATGGACAGGTGGACTATTGATAAGCAAGCCAAGTTGAAAGGTTCCCTTCCCACAAAACCAAGAAAGGTGAAATACAAAGAGAGCAAAAATTTATTGTTTCAATATGACATACTTCACACATTGTAATAACAAGTTTGAATTTGCATATTCTCACATAAATTGATTCACACACTATTGTTAAGTTATTGAAAGTGTTTTCTTAAATTATTCTTGTCACGACCCGCTCCCCGTACCCAAGGGTTAAGTATCGTGATGGCCAGTAACTGAGGTTACCTCCGGCCAATTCATAAACAAATAAATAAATGCAAGCGGAAGTAAAATTTAAATGAGGGTACCAAAATAATCATCGGAGCTTCTATTTTTATTACATAATGTATTGACCAAAAAGGCCGATATTTACTGAGAGGGTAATTTATATAGTTAAATTGGGCCGAGCTGGGCAATGGGCCGTTAATGGGCCAAAGTAGGAAAGGCAGAGTAAAAGGGGCCTTGGAGTTAGTCCGGTCCCAAGCCTAGAAGTTAGTCCGGTCCGAGGAGGCTTGAATTTAGTCCGGTCTAAAGATGCTTTGAAGTTAGACCGGTCACAGAGCCGTGATGATTAGTCCGGTCCCAGAAGGCCTATTTTTAGTCCGGTCTAGAAGAGAACTGCGGTTGGATCGGTCGCCAGAGTTAGCCCCGGTCATGGCATACGGAACCGAGATATGCTGAGCCCTCTTCAGGATTTGGTTTTAGGTTAGTTCGGCTTAACTCTTCTATGGATAGCTCGGTTTTGGCATGTGAAGCCGAGGTAGAAGAAAGGAAAAAGAGAGCCGAACTAACAGTTAAATCGGTCCCTCCAGCTAGTCCAGCATGGCAATGATATTTCGGTCGTGTGATAGTTCGGCCATGGAAAAACCATCTCACTTGGTTTAAGCAGTGAGGGGGGTGTTGGAGGATAAACATTATCCTTTAGGAGTATGAATCCTAGGAGGACTCTGCATGGAGGTGTAAAAGTCCTACTAGGATTGTGCCACACGAAACCTAAAAAAGCTCACAAACATCACCTATGGAGAGGTAACGTAACTTTGATTCCCGAATACACAAAGCTTTTGTCTATTTGTCTAGTTTGCTGACTTAGGCATCGGAGAGGTTTCCGGCACACACCCGCTGGCCAGCTCACGTTTGTATTTTCAGGTAGTAGAACGACGTCGTACGGAGGAGCGCAGACTTGATCAACAGGATTATACGAGAAGGTTTATTTCTTTCCCGTACAATTGGCGCCGTCTGTGGGAATTCAGGCAAGAACAAAACCTCTTGATCAAGCTTTTCCTCTCTAGAATCAATGGCGCACAACGAAGATTTGCCACAGTCCGCCATCGACGGACAAAACACCAGAAGGGGGTGCGAGGCGTGAAGGTCTACCTTTTATCCCTCCTATAACGGACTTGGAGCCACAACGACAGAATCCCAGGAGGGATACAAGGGGAAGGAGGCGGACTAACAGCCCCCATCACTCTCGTTCGCAAAGTCCAGAGAGACAAAGGCGAAAGATTGATCCTCAAACTCTGGAAGACCGCGTGAAGGAGCAAGACGAACTAATACGACGGATGGCGGCGGACATGGAGTCCATGAAGCGCCAGATAAGGGGAAAATGAGTGGCGACAGGAGAGGGGCGCAAAGGCAAGACGCCTCCTCGCCACTCTGAAGATCGTAGTAGACATACCACGCCATCCCATGCAAAGAGTAAAAGCCTCAGGACAGGCGACACTCAATCCAGAACCTCCAGAACTCGTTACTCCAGGTCTGAGAGAACGAGGACTGAAAGGTCATACACTGAAGGAAGCACCTATCGGCCCTCACACACGCACCAGACAAGATCCAGGCAAACGGAGTTGCCCAGATCATCCGACCTACGTACCGTGCTAGAGGAGAGGGCACGATGGAAGGAAGATGCCAGGGCACGCGATCTACACAGAGTGTCCGCCTTTCAGCGGTTGGCTCCTCGGACGCATGGAAGCGTCGAGGTTGGAATGCCAATACCGCGCCCAGCCTACGAACCGATGGACAAAGCGTTAGCGAGGCTGCAGACCACGCCGTTCGTTCCTGCAATCGAAAACGCGCCCCTACCATCAGGCTTCCTTCAGCCTAAATTTACTACATATGAGGGAAAGACGGACCCCTACTCACACTTGAGCCACTTTCGCCAGGTCATGGCTGTATACCGACGAAACGAGGCTTTGATGTGTATCCTCTTCCCGTCTAGCCTTGGCGACCTGGGCTTGAATTGGTTCGAAAAACTTCCAGAAGGCAGCATAGCCTCTTGGGCGCAATTGGCGGAGGCGGTCGTAACAAGGTTCAGAACGAACACCAAAACGCCAGTGGAGATCGACTAGCTTCTCTCCATTGATATAGGTGACAAGGAGACACTCAGATCCTACAATAGTCGCTACTTGGAGACCTTCAACCAGATTGGGGATTGTCCCACTAATCTAGCCATTGCACAGTACAAAAGAGGCCTTCCAGTCAGGAACAGGCTAAGGGACTCCATTACCATGACACTGCCCCTCACCATGGAAGCCTTGATGGAAAGAGTGCATCAGCACATCAGGGTGGAGGAGGATGGTGCACGTGCCAAAACAAAATCTGGCACGACCACGGTACCAGAGAAGAAGGCCTCAGCAAAGGTCAACGCAGTAGATCGTCCAAACAAAAACGGACGAGGCAGGCGAGACAACGGAGAGGACCAGGATAAAAGATGGTTGAGAGTCCGCACTGCCATAATCACGGTATTCAAAAAACCGATCTACCGAATTCTAAGTGAAATACGCGATGAGCCTTTCGTCAGATGGCCAGCTAAGCTAGAAGAGGCTCAGAAGGACTATGACGAAAGATCACGGTGCACCTTCCACAAAGAAAAGGGGCACCGCACTGAAAATTGCACGCCATTGAGACAACACCTGGAGGAGTTGGTGGCAGTAGGTCACCTGAATAAATACATTGAAGGAGTGACGCAACCAGCCCCCCAGGACCACAATAACCCCAACGGGATGCCAATCGACGCCCCACCTCAAGGTGTGATCAATGTGATACATGGAGTCTTTGAACCTGAGCGTGTATGCGAGCTCAGAGGGTCAATCAAGAAGGCTGAGCACTTAAGAGAGGTACTAAGTGCCCAACCTACCACTAAGAAGGGGAAGACAGAGGCCACGAACGTCATGTCTTTTTCGGATAAAGACTTGGCAAGGATATATTGCCCTCACAATGATGCCCTGGTCGTCACCCTCTGAGTCAAGGATTTTGACGTCAAGCGGATTCTGATTGACCAGGGTAGTTCATGTGAAATAATGTACTACGAAACATTTAAACAATTGAAGTTACAAGATAAAGACTTGGCACCTGCCGTATCTCCCCTGATTGGATTCAACTCAATGCCAGAGTGGCCAGTCGGCAAGATAATTCTTCCAGTTAGAACAGGAAGTGTAACGAAATAAGTGGAGTTCTGGGTATTGAAAGTCCCTTCCACTTACAACATCATCTTGGGCAGAACATGGTTGCATGCCATGCGATCCATGGCGTCGTCCTACCACCAAGTAATGCGGTTCCCAAACGATGCCGGGGTAATTGAAGAGGTCTATGGAGATCAAATTATGTCCAAACAATGCTTTGTCACGGTGAATGGCAGCCGTGCTGCCAAAGGATATGTTCATTCGGTGGAAGAACCAGAGAGTAATGAACTGTTCGCAGAAGTCGGCAAAACAGCTAATCAAAAAGCGGTGGAAGACTTGGTAGAGGTAAGAATAGATGAAAAGAACCCGGATAAGTTCTTTTTGCTCGGCTCGTCGTTTTCCAGCACTGAGAGATTAGAAGTCTTGGAATTTTTGACCTCTAACATTGAAGTGTTCGCCTGGATACCATACGACATGCCAGGCATTGATCCTAACTTCATCTGTCACCAACTCAATGTCCATCCATCCGCCAGACCAATCATTCAGCGCACACGCAGATCGGCACTCCACCACGCCGAGATAGTGGCGGAAGAAGTAGGAAACCTGCTGGAGGCAGGAGCAATCAGAGAGGTACACTACCCAAGATGGATCTCCAACACAGTCGTAGTGCCAAAAAAGAACGGCAAGTGGCGTGTCTGCGTCAACTACAAAACAGTCAACAAAGCAAGCCCAAAAGACAGCTTTCCTCTGCCACGGATAGATCAACTGGTAGACCTAACGGCGGGGCACAACCGACTTAGCTTTCTGGATACATACAGAGGCTACCATCAAATCGCCATGCATGAACCAGACCAGGAGGTCATGTCCTTTACAACTCCAAGAGGACTATACTGTTACAAGGCCATGCCCTTTGGCCTAAAGAACGCAGGGGCGACATTCCAACGGATGGTCACCAAGATGTTTGAACCATTGTTAGGCAGAACAATGGAGGCTTACATCGACGATATAGTGGTCAAGAGCAAAAATGAGAATGACCATCTCAAGGACCTAGGTGAAATGTTTGAGATCCTGAAGAAGCACAAGTTGCGCCTCAACGCGTCTAAGTGTGCATTCGGAGTAGGTTCTGGCAAATTCCTGGGTTTCCTAGTAACCAACCGGGGTATAGAGGCAGACCCCTCTCAGATTAAAGCAATTCAGGATCTGAAGAGACCAAACTCAGTAAAGGAAGTAAAGCACCTCACAGGCATGGCAGCTGCACTCAATCGGTTCATAAGCCGGTCGTCAGACAGACTACGACCATTCTTCCACGCTCTAAAAGCCAAGTTTGAGTGGGATGAAGAATACGACCGCGCTCTGGAAAGCCTGAAAGAATACATGTCTTCTCCGCCACTGCTTGTCACCCCAATACCTGGAGAAGAACTCTTCCTGTACCTGGCAGTCTCTCAGCACGCAATTAGCGCAGTGTTGATCCGTGCGGAAGGAATCTAACATCTGCCCATCTTTTATGTCAGCAAGACATTACTGGGCGCCGAAACAAGGTACTTGCCACTAGAAAAACTGGCCTTGGCCTTGATGATGGCCTCAAAGAAGTTGACACACTACTTTCACGCCCACACCATAGTCGTCCTCACAACTTTCCCATTAAAAGCTCTGTTTGAAAGGGCGAACTTTTCTGGGCGGATTTTGAAGTAGGCAGTAGAGTTGGGACAATATGACATCAAGTTCCAACCCAGAACCGAGATAAAGGCTCAAGCTTTGGCAGACTTTGTCGTAGAATCCACCCCAGGAAGTCATCATATCTGCCCAATCGACCTGACTAAAACAACCGAACTAGGGATGGAAGTTGACGTCGGAATAGCGCAACCCCTGGCACAGGATCGTCAGTCAGATCCCAAGGCAGACCAAAGTAAAGCAAGGAAGGAAGAAGCAAACCATGCTACACCAAGTCAAGACTTACCAACAAATAAAGACTTGGTACAATCAGAAAGCACGGGGCAGACAGCAAGCATGGACCTTGAAGAAAACACCAGCAACATGGAAGACCCCAAGGCATCATCTGATCCCTCCACTTGCTGGAAGTTGTTCGTTGGGGAGATGTGGAAGCTCTTCGTGGATGGAGCATCTAACCGGCATAGAGCAGGGCTTGGCATAATCCTCATCTCTCCAGACGGCCTAGTTGTGGAGCAAGCAGTTAACCTTGGCTTCCCAGCATCAAACAACGAGACGGAGTATGAAGCGCTTCTTGCAGGACTCAAATCAGCATTCTACATGAAGGCCACCGAGCTAATGGTTTACAGCGACTCACAACTGGTGGTAAACCAAATATCTAGCGACTACGAAGCAAAGGATGACAGGATGGCCAAGTACCAAGAGCTAGTCAGAATAGAGATCAAGAAATTTGAAGTGGTACGAATAGAGCAGATTGGCAGGGAGGAAAACAGCAGAGCAGACGAACTAGCAGGCTTCGCCTCAATGGCAGACACCTCCATCCCTCATCCACTGCTGATCGACTACCTGCCTAGACCAAGCATTGAAGACCCCGAAGTAGAAGAGGTATGTTGCGCCGATCTAGGCCTTTCTTGGATGGACCCCATCATACTGTTCTTAAAAGACGACACCCTGCCAAAAGAAAAGAAAGAAGCCAACAGAATAAGAGCAAAGTCGCAGCGATTTTGGCTCTCCCCATCTTTGGCATTGTATAAGAAATCGTTCTCAGGACCCTACCTAAAGTGTGTTCATCCCAGCAAAGTAGAAGCATTCTTGTTTGAAATACACGAGGGTGTATGCGGAAGCCATCAAGGAGGAAGATCATTAGCATACAGAGCAATCTCGCAAGGATATTGGTGGCCGTACATGCAAGCAGATTTAGAAAAGTATGTCAAAAAATGCGAAAAGTGTCAGAAGTTCGCACACCAAATACACTAACCTGCCAGAGAACTTCTACCTCTAACTAGCCCATGGCCCTTCGCAATGTGGGGGTTGGACATAGTTGGGCCACTTCCAACAGCACCCGGCAACAGGAAGTTTTTTATCGCAGCAACAGACTACTTCATAAAATGGGTGGAGGCAGAAACATTGGCATCAATCAAGGAAAAAAACGTAAAAAAGTTTGTCTGGTAGAATATCATCACTCGATTTGGCATACCAAAGGCACTAATATCAGACAACGGCACTCAATTCGACGGCAGAATCTTTAGAGGCTTTTGTGAAGAGTACAAGATAGAGTTCTACAATTCTACACCGGCATATCCCCAAGGGAATGGTCAGGTAGAAGTGTCAAACAAAGTAGTCTTGGATGGATTAAAGAAAAGGTTAGAGAAAGCAAAAGGCAAGTGGACAGAAGAGCTCCCTCATGTTTTATGGGCTTACCGCACCACACCTTGACGATCAACAGGAGAAACACCATTCTCCTTAGCCTATGGTATGGAGGCAGTAATCCCACTGGAAGTTGGCCTCCCCACAATTTGAAGCGAGAATTTTGATCCAGACTTGAATAGCGAAGCCATAGCATTAGAGCTCAACCTTGCAGAAGAAAGAAGAGAAAGAGCACTGGTTCACATTGCCTCATATCAACAGGAGTTATCCAGGAAATACAACGAGACAGTTCATCCAAGGCAATTCAAGGTCGGAGATTGGGTACTGCGCAAAATGATGGGAAATACCTTGGTACCAGGAGATGGCAAGCTAGGGCCCAATTGGGAAGGTCTATATAAAGTGGTAGGATTAGCAGGCAAAGGGGCATACCACTTAGAAGACGGGAACGACAAGGCAATTCCCAGGCCATGGAATACTGCAAATCTCAAGTTATTTTATTTTTAGCTTTTTTCTTATTAAAGTTTGTGTAATTTCTCCCTTTCTCAATAAGACAAGTAGTTTTCTTTTAAGTTAGACGTTTTCTTCTGTAAAAGTTTGTTTTAGTAAATCAGTGAGTTAGGGGCATAAAAAACACAGTTGGCCGGATTAAACCAAACACCCCTCCTAAGCCCAGGATAAGAATCCAGGCTGCAGGACGTTTGGTCGGAATAACCAAGCATTTTATTTTAAGTTGGCTGGAAAAACTAACTTAGAGGTTGGCTGGATTAAACCAACACCCCTCCTAAGCCCAAAATAAGGATCCAGGCTGCAAGACGTTTGGTCGGAATAACCAAACATTTTATTCTAAGTTCGCTGGAAAAACTAACTTAGAGGTTGGCTGGATTAAACCAATACCCCTCCTAAGCCCAGGATAAGGATCCAGGCTGTAGGACGTTTGGTCGGAATAACCAAACATTTTATTCTAGGTTGGCTGGAAAAACCAACTTAGAGGTTGGCTGGATTAAACCAACTCTTATTACTCTTCAGCCAAAGTAAGGGTATGGGCTGAAGAGTGGTTGGCTGGATTAAACCAACTCTTTGAACTCTTCAGCCGAAGTAAGGGTATAGGCTGAAGAATGGTTGGCTGGATTAAACCAACTCTTTGAACTCTTTAGCCGAAGAAATGACATAGGCTGAAGAGTGGTTGGCTGGATTAAACAAAGACTTATTACTCTTCAGCCAAAGTAAGTATATCGGCTAAAGAGTGGTTGGCTAGATTAAACCAACTCTTGATACTCTTCAACAGGAATAAGTATATCGGCTAAAGAATGGTTGGCGAGTAAGCTTAGTTAGATTGATTAGCTAGGACCGGAATAAAGTACCTCGGCCAAACTGCAGTTAGAAAGCAAGCTCAAATAGGAATTAAAACCGAGATAACAGTTAGAGCAAAAAGATCATGGAAAAGTCATTACAAGCATACAGATCAAACCGAAATAAGTGTTGAGCAGAAAAGATGCTTTTCATTGATCAAGTTCAAAAGAAGTACAGAGGAGGGGCCACAGCCCGGTTACACGAGTAAAAAGAAAAGAGAAAAAATTACAAAATCAGTTAAAAAGATCTTCAAGATCGACATCAATGTCAACTCGAACACCGGTTGCAGACGGAAGCTTGGTCTCGGTTGTGAGCTCGGTATCAACTGGCAGCACGGTGTCAGTCGGCGGCTCAACAGTCAGGTCTTCAACCGTTGGCTCCAACCGAGCTGACTGATCGTTGGCTTGCTCATTGACAACCGGAGTGTCAGTTGGCTCATTTTTTTCGTCATCATCAGACGCTTCAAGAAATTGCTTCTGAAGGTCGGCAGCATATTCCGCCAGTGAGGCCGGAATGAAATACTGAGAAGCATTGTAGACCTCGGTTTCGGGCCCACAGCCGAGCTGCTCCATAGCACCTCTCCAGCCGCACTTGAAGAATAAATCCTTTGCTGCTTCACATTGTTTAATGTAAGCAGCTTTGCCTTCTTTAAAGCCTTTGAGCTCAGCGTCGTCTGCCTTCTTTTTCAACTCCGCTATTTCGGCGTCCTGGTACCTTCAAGTTTGGCAAGCTCGCGCAAGTACTTGTCTTTCATTACGGTTAGAGCTCTTTGTTTGTCATTGTTAGCCGAGGTAACTAGTCCGGTTAGACGAGTTACCTCGGCGTCCAGCTCGGCCGTCTTCTCTTGGGATTGTTTTAGCTCGGCGGTCTTGGCTTCGGCTTCCGCCACAGCCTGCCTTGTTGTTCTCCTCAGTTCCAACACTCGCTTATGGGCGATGTTGTTTTTCTGAATGGCCTGCAAAAAGAATAGTAACTTTCTTTTTTAGCCGAGCTGAAAGTTGTAAAATGAGAAAGAGATTAAAAAAAAAAAAAAAAAAAAAAAAAAAAAAAAAAAAAAAAAAAAAAAGAGTACTACCTACCAGGATCATGGATTTCGTTGATGACCGGATGGCCTTCAGCTCGGTGTTCAGTTGATTGTGGTGCTCCATGTCTTTTGGAAGGCACACACTCTTGGCCAGGTTGAAAGCCAGTAAGTGATCCTTCTTTACAACAACCGAGTCAGTATCCTGTATATCTCGATTCTGGAAAGTGAGCTTGGGTGCCCACTTGGAGGTAGCTTGGTCAGAGGGCTCCGGTTGCGGACTCGGTGGGTGGCTCGGTGGAAGGACGGTTTCGTCTTCATCAACTAAACGTTGTTCGCTCTGGGTAGTCCGGGCATGTTTAGCTGGGCGAGATGAGGAGGGTTGTTGTGATGGCAGGGCCACCACGGTTTCTTATGTTTGGTTTGGTGGCGGTACTTCGGCTCTGTTGGTTTCGGTTAGCAGGGCCCTTACTCTGTTTCTTTTTGCCATTTCTTGCTCAGCTGTCAGAGGGACAAGATTGATTTCGGGTAAAGTGGGGTCCGGTTCAGGGGCGTCCTCTAGCAGGAAGTCTGTCACTCTGGCCTTACGTCGGCTGCTATATCGGTATGTCGGTTCGATATTCAGCAGCTTCGCCCAACTTCTTTCTAGAAACTGTAGTGCGGCGCGGAGAGTGTTTAGATTGGGGTAGCTGTAAAGAGATTGAAGATGGGCTGAATCTGCAAAAAGAATACAACTATTAGTTCGGTTATGAAATTAGAAACCGAAGTAATACAGAAGCATGCATAAAGCCGAAGTAATTATACCAGGTGTTCCTTTATTCCAATTTATACTGCAGCCTGGGATCTGGGCTTGGTGGTCTTCAAAATTGCTTGGTGGTCTTCAAAATTACCAGATACCCAGAAAAAATCGTCATTGTTTAAGTCTTTATTTGGTGTGTCTTTTATTATTTTCTCTCGGCGGCATCGTATTCTTAAATAATAGACCCAGCCATCATCTTTTGAGCCTATGGAGTACTGGTGGAATATCTCGACTAGACCAAGGTTAATACCAGCTCGGCGGTTTAGTTCGGCTATACCGTTTATTATACGGTATGAGTTGGTGGAAAGTTGAGTAGGGCAGATCCTAGTTTGCCTAAGAAACTCGCAAAGCAAGGGTTGAACCGGGAATCGTAGACCGGTTTCTACTATGGATAGGAGGGTAAAAGGTACAAAACCAGGGTTTTCCCAAGGTGTGATATCTTGTTCGGCTAGGGTAAGATGGACATCATCAGGGATGTTATACTCCCTTCGGAATTCGGCCATGACCCCAGGTGTTTCTACTAAAAACCTATACTTCGCCATTTATTTTATAAGTTATGAATAAATTAGATCGGTGGAAAATTTGTGCTCAGTAGCTCGGTTGAGCCCTCAGAGGAGTGCCTGGGCAACCTAAGTCTGCAAAGTGAAAAACAAAGGTGTTAAGCACAGATCGTTGGACCGTGCTACAATGTAAAAAGCAAGAAAATAGAAGTCCTACTTCGGCTGTGTGAGATGCTAAAGGACTTATCTTGGTTTCAGTGAAGGGTTCCGTAGCTCGGTTCGAGCAAGGGGTTTGTTAGCTCGGTCTGGGCAAGCGGTACGATATCTCGGTTAGAAGAAAGGTTCTAGTAGACCGGTTGAGCTGCTAGGGGCAGCTCTCTTAGTTCGGTCTGAACTAAGAATGCTGGTCTAGCCCCTAGGCATAGGTCGGTCGAAACTAAGGCTACCAAGTACCCTAATTACGGACTTAGGCCTAGTTTGGGAAGACTAAATAAGTGTACTTTTTGACTTTTTATGAAATATAAGTTGGGTTTGGGTTGGGTTTGAAGTGATGTGTTAGAGAGGTGATGTAACTTAAATAAGATGATATGACTTAAATAGGATAGTGACTTTTTGACTTTTTGTCTTTTTTCAATCATGCCAAACTTGGCCTTAGTTTGGTTTGTTATCTCGGCTAAAGTAAATCAAGGTTGGTTTGATTTCTGGAAGCTGCAAGTATGGTGCAAGTTTCAATTCGGTGGGGAGGTATGCCTAGGCCTCGCAAGGCAAACAACCTCTTAGTTCAGTTACATGGTTATTTTGAATCAAAAAACAGTGTTCTACGGGTTGTTTCATAGATTCAAGTGGTTCTTATGAAATTTTTTCCAGAAAAACACGAAGCTAAGCAGAAAAAGTGTTTTGCAAAAAACACAAAACAGTATGCTATGGATTAAACGAAAGCAAAAAAGAGAAAAGTGAAACAGATTTGAGTAGCTTACCAAATGAAGAGGAAGAAACTGGAGATGAGAGAAACGGCAGCAAAACCACAAAGCTTCTTCGAATGCAGATCAAAGAACTCAGCAAGCTCAGAAGCTCAAAAACGAGAGAGAGAGAGACGAGGAGGTGAATAATGCAGTGTTTGATCCAAAAGAAGAGTTTTTGTTTTGATGCAAAGGACAAAGGCGGGAACTGTTCAAATTACGCAAGGTACGAGGGCGCGTGACAGCTGCCTTCAGCCAATCGAAGCATGCCACGTGTCATGGGAAGGAGAAGCGATTCAGTTGCTGTGATTGAAGAGACGTGTTGACCGGACAGGCACAGCTCGGCTTATGTTAGCTCGGTTGGAAAGGCTAAGAGAGTTTTTTTAGCTCGACTGGAAAAGCTTAAAAGTTTTTAGCTCGGTTGTTAGCTCGACTGGAAAAGCTTAAAAGTTTTAGCTCGGTTGTTAGCTTAGCTGATAAACAAGTAATCCCTATCATGCTATGCAGATGGAATTAAGGGGCAATTGAGAGGGTAATTTATATAGTAAAATTGGGCCGAGTTGGGCAATGGGCCGTTAATGGGCCAAAGTAGGAAAGACAGAGTAAAAGGGGCCTTGGAGTTAGTCCGGTCCCAAGCCCAGAAGTTAGTCCGGTCCGAGGAGGCTTGAATTTAGTCCGGTCTAAAGATGCTTTGAAGTTAGACCGGTCACAGAGCCGTGATGATTAGTTCGGTCCCAGAAGGCCCTATTTTTAGTCCAGTTTGGAAGAGAATTGCGGTTGGATCGGTCGCCAAAGTTAGCCCGGTCATGGCATACGGAACCGAGATATGCTGAGCCCTCTTCAGGATTTGGTTTTAGGTTAGTTCGGCTTAACTCTTCTATGGATATCTCGGTTTTGGCATGTGAAGCCGAGGTAGAAGAAAGGAAAAAGAGAGCCGAACTAACAGTTAAATCGATCCTTCCAGCTAGTCCAGCATGGCAATGATATTTCAGTCGTGTGATAGTTCGGCCATGGAAAAACCATCTCACTTGGTTTAAGCAGTGAGGGGGGTGTTGGAGGATAAGCATTATCCTTCAGGAGTATGAATCCTAGGAGGACTCTGCATGGAGGTGTAAAAGTCCTACTAGGATTGTGCCACACAAAACCTACAAAAGCTCACAAACATCACCTATGGAGAGGTAACGCAACTTTGATTCCCGAATACACAGAGCTTTTGTCTATTTGTCTAGTTTGTTGACTTAGGCATCGGAGAGGTTTCTGGCACACACCCGCCGGCCAGCTCACGTTTGTATTTTCAGGTAGTAGAACGACGTCGTACGGAGGAGCGCAGACTTGATCAACAGGATTATACGAGAAGGTTTATTTCTTTCCCGTACATTTACATAGAAAAATATCAATAAAAGTGTTGTGTGTATCTATTTCGTAGCCCCGCATCTTAGACTTTCCAAAGGCTATTTCTGAATTGCATTATTTCCTGAAAATTGGTAAACAACTATAAGCACATGGCAGAGTGAGAAATATTATACCAAGAATATAAGGGACACGAAATAACCATGAATAGTTAGTTAGGCCAAAACATTTAGGATAACTTAGTCGGAACAAATAATCTTTTAAGTAGCAAAACTGAGATTATGTAAATATATCATTTAGGTGGCAGAAACTGAAATACAGATTTTATGTAAATAAATAACCATAACCACGGTACTAAACAGAACATAACAGAGGTTACAGAAGTGACAGTCAGAACAGAGGTACGGATTCAAGAGGTGGCTCGTACGGATTCTAGAGGTGGCTCCCACGATAGTGTAGCACTTAGCTCCGCACAACACTTTGGTCCGCACAGAACAAAGGTCAATGGATCAGAGGGCCATAAAGTAACCAAACAAAGGCCAATAGTTATTTAAGTCCCTCAAGGCGTGGGACTCCCGTGGTGGTACTTACAAAACATAATTGTTTATAAGGTCATAGTCAAATATTCTTTAAAATATAAACAGACATATCCATGGGTTTCCTTTGAATCAAATAGGGTTCAGAAATAAAACCACGTAACTGAAATCTTTATAAAACATAACTTTTATTAATATACTAATAAAACATAACTTGTGTAAAACAGATTTTGGTAAGTCAAAACATACGTAAAATACATTTTGGTAACTCAAGGTATAATATAACTCACTCTGCCATGTGTTTATAGTTGTTTACCAATTTTTAGGAAATAATGCAATTCAGAAATAGCCTTTGGAAAGTTTAAGATGCGGGGCTGCGGAATAGACACACACAGCACTTTTATTGATATTTTTCTATGTAAATATCGGCCTTTTTGGTCAATACATTTTGTAATAAAAATAGAAGCTCCGATGATTATTTTGGTACCCTCATTTAAATTGTACTTTCGCTTGCGTTTATTTATTTGTTTATGAATTGGCCGGAGGTAACCTCAGTTACTGGCCATCACGATGCTTAACCCTTGGGTACGGGGAGCGGGTCGTGACAAATGGTATCAGAGCAAAAGTTTATAAATAAAAAAAAAACATCATTGGAGCATAGGACACACGCACATTTAAGAAGTAGGATAGTGAGTAATTGGTACCTAATATTATATTTTATTCGTCGATTTAATTATATTATAATTTTATATGATTTTATACATATAATAATTTTTTTTTTAGTGTGCCTAATTTGTGAAGGATATTAGATATAATTTATATTTGTTCTAGTAAAAGAAGGACAAGAAAAGAAGGATGTCGGGCTCAAGCACTCACCAAAATTATAATATAATTAACTATATATAATTTTCAGTTCAGTATTAAAAAAAATAAAATTATTTTGATGTTTTTTAAAAGAAAAATGGCTGGTAGCTCGAAACCTCGAGGCTCGAAAATGGCTCGAAATCAAAATGTCGCCGTTTTGATTTCGATTTTTTTTTTTCTCTCTTTTATCTGTGAAACGCAAGAAGAAACGCAAGAAGTAAGAGAGGGAAGGAGGGAGAAGGAGAGAGAGGAGAGAAGAAAGAGAGAGAAAGGGAGAACGGGCCGAGCCGATCTGATCTTCCTTCCTCTTCCACGATCTGATCTTCCTCTTCCACTCTGCCCTCGCCATCACCGGCGACTGCCACACCGGCAGATCTTTTTTCTTTTTTTTTTTTTTTTTTTTTTTTTTTTTTTTTTTCTGGATCTGAAATTTTAAAAAAAAAAAATTGTTGATGAAGATGTGTTCATGAAGATCCAGATCTGAAGGTAGGAAGATCAGATATTTTTTTTGATCGGCCAGATCTGTTTTCTCGGCATTTTTTTTTCTTCTTCTTTTGCCTTTTCTTCTTCCTCTTCATCAGAAAAACACAGAAAAATTGTGTGTGTGTGTGGGTGATTTTGCTGCTGCTGCTGCTGTGTGTGTGTGTGTGTGTGTGTGTGTGTGTGTGTGTGTGTGTGTGTGTGTGTGGGTGGGTTTGGGTTTGGGTTTGATTTGTGTGGGTGATTTTCCAGATTTTCCAGATTTGTGATGATATTGATGAAGATGAAAAAAATTTGGGTCTTTGTGGACTTCTTCAGAAAAATGCGAAAAAAAAAGAAAAAAAAAAAAAGAAGAAGACACCAAAACAACGTTGTTTTCGTGTCGAGCCACAGTCGGGCCACAAAGTTTCGAGCTACGAATCGGAACTGTTTTTAAAAAGTGGGTTCAAATTATAAAGATACTAATTTTTCAACTATTTCCCATCAATGAAAAGTTCATCTCAAATTTTTCAATTTTTGCATGTAATTCTGTCATTGTGTTCTCATTATTATCTATTTTTATCATAGACAATACGAGTGAAAAGTTTTTAAAGTCGCTCTTTATTTCTTATTTTGGCCCAAAATAATTTTTGACAACTAGATAGTGAGTTATTTTTGGTAAATTTTTTTTTTTTGAGGTACTATTTCTATCAGATTAATCATCTAATATATAATTATCAGAGTGCGCAGTAGATAGCTCACATGTGGCAAATTTCGAGGACGAAATTTTTAAAAGGAGGGAAGATTGTAACAACCCAGATTTTTAATTATTCTGTAGAATTTATGCTATTATTATTTAATCTCAGTTCAGAAAATATATAATTTATTATATATTATTATGTGTAATTTTGTAAAATAATATAATTATTAAAAGTTTAGGGGTCAAAATATAAATAATAATAATATAGATAATATAAATAATAATAATAATAATAGGTGTGATAGCAAAATAAATAATTAATTTTCTGTTAGTATAAGATAAAGTGTAATTTAATTAGGAATTAATTTATTTATATAATTATATTAAAATATTGGGTCAAAGGGTAATTATCTTAAATATCTATTAAGGATAAGAACGAATTTGTGAAATCATTATCGAAATCTGCCACGTATCAACTCTCCCCCTATAAAAGGGAGGAGGCGTCCGCGGGAAAAGAGGAGGAAAGAAACAGAAAAGAAAAGAAGGAAAAGAAAAAGGAAAAGGAAAGAGGAAAGAAAGAGAGGAGAGAAAGAAAGGAAAAATAATGGAAGCTGAAAGGGTCTTTGATAGTGAAAAGAAAGCGTAAGGTATTAAAGTTAAGGTGAGTTATATTATACCTTGAGTCACCAAATATATTTTACATATGTTTTGACTTACCAAAATCTATTTTATACAAGTATGTTTTATTAGTATATTAATAAAAGTTATGTTTTATAAAGGTTTCAGTTACGTGGTTTTATTTTTGAACCCTATTTGCTTAAAAGGAAACCCATGGGTATGTTTGTTTATATTTTAAAGAATATTTGGCTATGACCTTATATACAATTATGTTTTGTAAGTACCACCACGGGAGTCTCATGCCTTGGGGGACTTAAATAACCATTGGCCTCTGTTTGGTTACTTTATGGCCCTCTGATCCATGGACCTCTGTTCTGTGCGGACCAAAGTGCTATGCGGAGCTAAGTGCTACACTGTTGTGGGAGTCATCTCTAGAATCCGTACGAGCCATCTCTTGAATCCGTACATCTGTTCTGTGCGGACCAAAGTGCTGTGCGGAGCTAAGTGCTACACTATTGTGGGAGCCACCTCTAGAATCCGTACGAGCCACCTCTTGAATCCGTACCTCTGTTCTGTGCGGACCAAAGTGCTGTGCGGAGCTAAGTGCTACACTATTGTGGGAGCCACCTCTAGAATCCGTACGAGCCACCTCTTGAATCCGTACCTCTGTTCTGACTGTCACTTCTGTGACCTTTGTTCTGTTCTGTTCAGTATCGTGGTTATGGTTATTTATTTACATAAAATCTGTATTTTAGTTTCTGCCACCTAAATGATATATTTACATAATCTCAGTTTTGCTACTTAAAAGATTATTTGTTCCGACTAAGTTATTCTAAATGTTTTGGCCTAACTAACTATCCATGGTTATTTCGTGTCCATTATACTCTTAGTATAATATTTCTCACTCTGCCATGTGCTTATAGTTGTTTATTAATTTTCAAGAAATAATGAAATTCAGAAATAGCTTTTGGAAAGTCTTAGATGCGGGGCTGCAGAATAGACACACACAGCACTTTCATGATATTTTTCTATGTAAATATCAGCCTTTTTGATCAATACATTTTGTAATAAAAATAGAAGCTCCGATGATTATTTTGGTACCCTTACTTAAATTTTACTTCTGCTTGCGTTTATTTATTTGTTTAAGAATTGGCCGGAGGTAACTTCAGTTACTGGCCATCACGATGCTTAACCCTTGGGTACGGGGAGCGGGTCGTGACAATTCTAATACCCACTATATTCTTTTTCAGTGGCATTTCCAAAGGCAAATTGCCTTGAGATCAATTGTTAAAATAATAAAAAGATTGAGCATGGAACAACATGATGCAGTTACTAGTAGTGGGTTAGGGGGACTCCTGAATCTCAGATGTACAAAGCTTGATCATCACCTTTGCGAATGGATGGTTTAGAAATTTGATCCCAAAACTCATTCCTTGAATGCTCATGGGCGACAACTCCTCATTACTGAACTAGACGTTCACAAGTTATTAGGCATTCCTGCAGAAGGAAAAACCATAGAACTAAAAAATTCTTCACAAGAATTTCCCAAGCTATTTGAAGAACTTGGAGTTGTCCAAGGAGCTATCAAATTAAATGCTTTGAGAGAGTATTTGACCAAAATAGAGGGAGCTGGAGAGTAATTTACAAGGATATTTGCCCTATACATATTAGGTGCCTTCTTATGCCTAACCACAAAGGATGTTGTTAAACAATCCTTTCATTCACCTCATTCGGAATGTGGATGGCATGAAGGATTATAATTGGACGAAGTTCACTCTTTAATTCTTTGTTCGTGGTTTATGCAAGTACAATTCAAAAAGTCACTCACAACCAAATGGATGCTTATTTCTTATAATGGTATACTTCTAACCAATTACAAATTGTTTTGTTAGAAATACTTGATTTCAATGCCTTTTTCATTATGTAGTACATGTTAAATTCATACATTTTTGTGATGCAGTTGTTTTACTTTGATCATGTTGCTCTTAGTGGTTGTCATGTTGCTCATGCTCGCTCAGTCGTTTGCTTGGTTGATTGGGGTGATATAGAAATAAAGGAGACATTGAAACTATTCCAAAATTCAGGAGGTTACCATAATGAGGAGGTCATTCTTTGTTTCCTTTCTTTTTGGTTTGGTTTTGTTTGTGCTTTTTCATGTTGAAATGGAAAACTAAATTGTTTACGATGTGTTTGTAAATTGTTTGATGTTAATTTTGTTGTTGAAGAGCAAATGCAACCATCAGTACAAAGTGAGGGAATGAAAAATATCAATGATATTCGGATTTCAAAAATTGAGATAAATGTTTGTGACATGAAAAGTGTTTTGGAAGAGTTACTGTTAAAAGTGGAATAGCTAATTCTTCCATTCCTAAGGTCATGAGAAAATGTGAGCCACTACAAATGTCAAAACAATAGAAGGTGGAGCACGACCAATGTAAATGTAAAGTTGGCATAGTTGCACTTGGAGTTTTGGTAGAATCTACAGTTGTACCTATAGTTGAACATGTCACCCTTGTACTCCTGCCAAAACCTAATGTTGTGGCTGAATCTACGGTTGTACCTACAGTTGAACATGTGACCTATATACTCCTGTCAAAACCTAATGTTGTGGTAGCATCGAAAAACATGGAGGAAAATAGAATTCCACTCACACCATCAATCTTGAAATTGGATGCCCATCTTGATGAGCAAACCAAACAAGCAAAGAACAAAATCAAGGTAAGATTGAACAACAAACAAAGAAAGAAAATCCCAAAACTCCAACTTATTGATGAATCTAGTTCATCCACTGGTCCATATGGCGGTCCTTGCACTCAACGTTCGGATGAGCGGGTGGACATACAGTCACCTTTTTCAGCCATTACTATAAGAAGAGGAAAGCCAATTAGAAAGTACCAACCAAGACAAAGCTTGATTTAGATGAAGTAGATTCGTCTCTCTATACAAAGGAGGATAAGTTTAATCAAGTAAGTCATGTACATAATATACATGCTATACAATGTTGTTCTTTGTGTAAATATATTTCAGGATTTTTCATTATTTATTGTGCGTTGTAATTTGTTTTAGAGTTTGAACTTACTTGGAAAACTACTTGGCGTCAATTTTGATGTGAAAAATCTCAAAATCCCCGAGATATTGATTTATGATTATGTGTTAATTTTAAGCAATAAATAACAATCCCAATCAAACAATCAAAGACAAATCAACACAATGATTTAACGTGAAAAAATCTCAATTGGAGCGCTTCCAATTATGATAAAAATAACCATGGGCAAAAGCCACAAAAACAATCCACTAAGAAGAAAAAAAAGAATTACACAAGCGTACCCTCAATTACCTAGCGAATCCACGCCCGAATTGAACTAACCCCTATATGCCTCTTCCACCACCGTCTTCACCTTGGAATTGTCTTGCCCAACGTTGAATCCACAACGCCAATGTCGAATCCACGACGATGAGCCACTTTGGAATCCAGCAAAGCTTCATGCCCAAATTTCACGAAATCTACCGAAGAGCAACTTTCTCTCTCTCTTGTGAATAAAACAAAATAAACAAATTCTTTGATATAATCCACTCAATTCATGATATAAACTCTCAAAGATATCAAAGGAAACAAGTAAAGAAGCTCCAGGTGAAAACCCTAATACCCAAGAAGAAAATTTCAAAGCAATCTCCTAAAATCTAACTGAAACACAACTTTATAGCAAACAGGGCTGCGATGGTCGCTCGAGAGAAGGAATGCTCATTCGAGCGAACAATAAACCTTCTCAGTATTTTTGCAGTCAATGAAAACTTCTGGGACCAAAGATTCTTCGCTCGAGCGCACATTCCTTCGCTCAAGCGAACAAATAACTTCGACTGCATTTTTGCTTTTTGCTTCGAGGGC
This sequence comes from Camellia granthamiana, assembly GCA_036172215.1. Taxonomy (NCBI): domain Eukaryota; kingdom Viridiplantae; phylum Streptophyta; class Magnoliopsida; order Ericales; family Theaceae; genus Camellia; species Camellia granthamiana. The sequence goes on from CM069909.1 coordinate 66,951,670, forward strand.
ACTGCCCCTCGACCCCACCTAGGCGTTGCCCTAGACCCGCCACGGGGTGCTTCTCCCTGGACCCCCGCGAGCTGACCGGGTAGCTTGATCCCTGACATAGTCAACGAAGTGGCGAACATGATAGGATTAAGATCACAAACTTCTTTACATAGGCACAATTAGGGTTGAATTCGCATCTAAATACTCATAGCCTCACTGAAATAAAAGAACGAATAAAATTACAACTAAAAGGAGTTTTGTCAAACGGGATTGCCAATAAAAAAAATACCTAACATGATGCATTTGCTATTGCCGTTGAGGTTATTACTAATTTCGTTATTGTTCTTGATCTCCAATCCCTTTATTTTAATGCATTCTACGAAGTTTGACAGTTTATTATTTATGTGTTTGGTTATATTCACAAGTCATCCACTATATGAATCGTGAGGCCATGTCCTTTATCTGCTAAGGAACAAATTCTGAAGGCTTATTGTTTCGTTAAGGATTTGGAAAGCAGGTAATTTTATTGTGTTTGTATGTTCCTCTCTATTAACAATAAGTTTAACTCTTCAATTTTTACATGATGCAGTGAGGATATTGTGGTCATGGAGTTGTTTTATACGCCGGTTGAATTTGCCACCCGCTTTGATTTGTGCTCATTAGAACCAAAACCTGGATTTGTGGTTCCGTAAGTGTTCATCTCATGCATCAATATTGCTATGTGATGTCATTTTTAATGATATAGGTCTGAAATTATTATTCGTTGCATGTATTTTAGATTATTAATTTAGTTGTAGCACAATTGACAAATGCACAAAGAAGGCTCTTTCCTAATGTGTCATAGGACATGGTACTTTCCTATATATGTATCGGTGAGTAGTCTAGTGTGTCATGTTTATGTTTGGTTATTCATGTATACTTATTGATATATACTTGTGCGTTATCGATTGTGGCAACATATTATGAATGGGGCAGACCATACAAAGCTATGTGACGAATATTTGGGAAGTCTCGATACACTGGGAAGCTTCATGCCTGTCAAGAAGTAAGCACTCTTATATTTTGCAAGATTATTCTAAATATCCCCTCCATTTTACAATTATTTTTATTATTTATTATGTTTTTTAGGGTATCAATGTCATTATTATTTTGTTGTTTTTTATTTTTCTAAACCGGTTAGGCAACGTTGCATGACCGTTTTCTATTATTGTCACTTAGATATATATTCCGATGAATGACAATGAAGAACATTGGTTTTGTGTCAACATAGATATGGCACATCACATGGCCTATATATTTGACTTGAGTCCCAGCCTCACAAATGACAAATGTCGAGAATTAATTAAAAAGTAAAACCTCCCTGGACATGCAAGATTATTTTCTAGGGTTCTATAAAAGGAGAGTGTGAATAGGAGGAATTAATAAGTTAGACTTCCTGATAATAAATAGATCTTAACTAGGTCAATAAACAAAGATATTAGCTTGAGCAAAACCAGATATGTCAGAGAATTACATTATTACTCTAACACCAAATCCAAGGCTACACAAGATCTAAGAAAACAAATCTAGCAAAACCATGGAGTGAGACTAAGAAGCCTCTTGAAAACTAGCAAAATGAGGGGTATTGCCCAAAATTTGAGAAATAATCATCAAAAGGAAACAAATAAATTATTTACTATTGCAATCATAGCATCAAATTTCAATTCAAATAATCAGAATATATGAGAATACATACACAATCAATGAGCAGCCATACATGCAAATACATACATAATCAATGGATTAGGGCTTTGAAACTAATGAGAGAGAAAGGAAAAAGAGGGAGAAAGGTATCAAACTAGTAAAATCAAACCCATTTACGACATTAAACCTATAAAGCTCTAGAAATCAAACCACTTAAACCAAACCCATTTAAGAAATCAACACGAAATTAAACTGAATAAATCATATAAAACCCTATAGCAAGAGTTGACAGTTGGGGAAATAGAGGAAGGGAGAGAGAGAGAGAGAGAGAGAGAGAGAGAGAGAGACCGAGAGCGAGATAGAGAGCGCAACCGAGACAAAGAATGAGAGAGAGAACCTGTGATTTGCGGCGGTGGCAGTGGTATTTTGCGGCTGTAGCGGTGGCAATGTGCGACGTACGGTGAGCGACAGTGGTGAAAGACTACGCTGAGATGAGGTGGGGTGAGTGTAACAACGCCCGCGGGGGGGCCTCGCTACAGCTCGGACTCGGTTTTTGTTGCGGTTCCAAATCTCGAACCAAAGAGTCCAAATCCGGCAAATCGTTTTTGAGAAAAACAGATTTTTTTGAAAGAAGTGCCAAACATGGACTGCTTTGCCAGATAACAGAGTCGCCACCTAAATATTTTTTAAATGGGAAATTTAGGAAACCCTGACTCGGTGCCAAAAGGCCACGTGTCCGTCATCACCAAAGTTGGCTCGGGAACTTGGGTACGATTAGGGAAGGTCACATCGTGAGCACCCCCGCTCGCCCGGTCAAAGACCGGCCTCTACTAACCATGATATCTGTTTTTGAAAACATTGTGAGTTCTTATTCCGATTATTAGCCTAGGTTACTATGTGATGCTCGCAGCAAATAAGTATAGACTGAATCACATGAATTGGAACAAAACATTTCATGTTTGCTTGCTTGAAAATGGTTTGATGGTGCTACCCGCAGGTAGGCTAAAATGCGGATTTGCCACCCTCAGGTGGGCTTAGAAAACAGTGATTTTGCCACTATCTAGTGGGCTTAAAACAAACAATCAGTGATTTGTCCCAGTTCAAATAACTCAACCTCCACCCACAGGCATTCAAGGCAGTTATATCACATAAGCATTTAGCCTCATGGCAAGCATGCTATCATGGCAACACTCACACGCATGCAAGAATGCTAAAGCATAAAACTCACCTAGTACTCCAAGCCAAAATAGAAAACTGATTAGAAATCAATGCATGATCCTAATATATACAGATTTGCCTAATGCAACACATGCAAAAATGCAAACTAAGATGGCAGGCTCGGCTATTCTAAACATGGCGCATGAAATGCTACAACTAACACGTATTCAATTTGGAATTGAAATACAAATGCAGTTTGTATGATGTGCCGAGCCCGATGCATGCAAACATATGAATGATGCAAACATGCTGTTATACTGTATGCTAATTAAAATATGCCCTATATCTAACCATCCAAAGCGGGTAAATAAAAGGGAGAAAGAAATGGGGGTTGGAAGACATACATCACACTCACACACCCTTATTACAATTATGCCCTCGCGCAGAGGGTCCGAATAAATAATACAGTCCGAAATAAAAGAATATACAGTCCGAATATACAGTCCGAATATTACAAAATTCTAATTAATTAACAAATTAACTGATAAAAGCTGTAAAACTGGCATGCAAGCCAGGGACTGCCTTGCTCCTGATGAAGGGTATATGCTGGGCTGCTTGGCGCAGAAATCCACTAGGATGCCCTGATTAGCCTCTGTTTGCAATTTTCTCGAAATGCGTGCCAGCCTCCGAAAAGTTGCTAACTCTGGATTTTGCTGCAACAGAGAGCAGGAAAAGGGCACAGCAGTGTATTTCACAAATATATGCATGCCTCGATCCTCGTGCCACCAATCACGCATATCGATGCATGATGGCCGAGGAACCGAATTGCACAACTCAATATGGGATGAATGCAGATGAATGCTATAACAAAACCTAACTCCATCATGGGTAATCCGGAGTGTCGGTGACTTGGGAATTGAGATCCGTTCCGTCACTCGGAGTACGAAACGTGCCTCGTTTCCCGTGCCCGGGCTAACGCCTATCGCGAACACGATGCAATATGCATGATATGCATAAAATGCAGCTAACATACGATCCTAGCATGCGCAATGCTATGAAAATGAGATGCCTCGAAATGCGTGTCCACGGGCACGCAAACCGAGGCGATGCAGAATGACATGCGAAATGCAATGATGGGCTTACACCAATATGAGAGGGCCTCAGCCGCACTCACATAGGATGCCGGAATGATAAAAAAAGAGGTGCCTCGAAATGCGTGCTCACGGGCACGCAAATCGTGGCGGTGATGAAATACAAATCGGATAGAACAGAGTGCCTCAAAATGCGTGCACGCGGGCACGCAAACCGAGGCGATGATGTGCAATGCAAACCGAATAAAACAGAATGTCTCGAAATACGTGCACACGGGCACGCAAACCGAGGCGAAGGCATACGCAATGCCAAGCGGATAAAGCAGAATGTCTTGAAATGCGTGCCCACGGGCACGCAAACCGAGGCAGAGGCATACGCAATGCCAAGCGGATAAAACAGAGTGCCTCGAAATGCGTGCACACGGGCACGCAAACCGAGGCGATGATAAAATGAGAAGATTGGATAAAACCGAAGTGCCTCAAAATGCGCGCCCACAGGCACGCAAACCGAGGCGATGATATGCGATGCAAAATCGGATAAAACCGAAGTGCCTCGAAATGCGCGCCCACAGGCACGCAAACCGAGGCGATGATATGCGATGCAATGGCGTACGGAATGCAACGATGGGCTTACACCTACATGGGAGAGCCTCAGCTCACTCACATAGGAGGCCGTCGGATAAAAACAAAGTGTCTCGAAATGCGTGCACACGGGCACACAAACCGAGGCAAAGGCATACAAGCATGAAAATGCAAATTGGGCTTACGCCAACATGAGAGGGCCTCAACCACACTCACATAGGCTGCCGTCGGGTAAAAACAAAGTTGCCTCGAAACGCGTGTCCGCGGACACTCAAATCGAGGCAATGATGTAGAAACATGAAAATGCAAATTGGGCTTACGCCAACATGAGGTGGCCTCAACCACACTCACATAGGCTGCCGGAATGATAAGAATGAGGTGCCTCGAAATGCGTGCCCATTGGCACGCAAACCGAGGCAATGCAAAAATGATACAAATGGCATGAGAAATGATACGCAAGCATGACAATGGAATTTCAGCACCTAACTAAAGGGGGAAACAGCCCCGAGACAACTCGAAAAGACATTCGAAGCATGCATTCATCCCGAAAATGTGAAATTAAGCCCCGAAATGGCCTATAGCCATGCTATACATGCAAAATATGATCATGGCAGCAAGAACAGTAGCAAGACAGTCCCAAAAATGGCATTTTTTTAGTAGCAAACATGGCCTAAATGCAAGCATAGATAGATCAAACAAAGCATGCAAAGTTAGTGGCCAAAAGAGGGGTATTGAGACAAGTGATACATGCAAACCCCAAATGGACAAACTTTCTTCTACAACATTGAAGATGAGCTAAAAATAAGCACAATTTCAGAAGATGACATTCTCAAAATCAGATCACAATCATGCTAAAAGATCCATGCAAAATAGGCTCCAAATAGGCTATATCATGAGACATGCAATGCACACACCAAATGACAAAACTTTCTTCATAGAATATGTAAAGGGGGTCAAAATAAGACCAAAGTCAGTAGGGGTCGAAGCCCCAAAAACAAATAGAGATAGGTCAAAATTGCATGCAAAAAGTGGCACACTTGATGAACATTGAAGGAAGTGGTATATACAAAGGCCAAATGAAGCTGAGCCTATCTACAATGTTGTAGAGGGGCTCATTTTAAGCACAAAAGCAGTAGGGGTCGGACCCCCAAAAACCAACACAAATAGGTCAATTTTAGCATGCAAAAATGTTACCAACTTGAAGAATATTGAAGGAACTAGTGTATACAAACACCAAATGAGGTTGAGCCCTTCTACAAAGTTGTAGAGGGGCTCATTTTAAGCACAAAAGCAGTATGGGTCGGAGCCCCAATTCTCAACCAATTAGAGTATAAAAATGAACCAAGGAAAAGCCCTAAAAGTTGGTTTTGAAGGCTTACCTTTGAAGACTTGTCTTTCTTTGATTCTTGGCCTTGATTTGTAGCTTCTCAACCTCTGAAATTCACTTCCTAGCTGCTGGAGTGGTGGTAGGGATGGTGAGGCTAGGTGTTGATGAAGAGAAGACCTTGACACTTGAAGCTTTTTTGAGGTTTTAAGCCAAGGACATGGAGGTTTTTGAAGATGATTCCTTGAGACCAATTTTTCCAACCTTGAAGAAGGAGAGGGAGGGCCCTTCAAATAGGCAAGAAATGGGGTGTAAAAGGGGAGGGAAAGCACCCAATCTTTCCCTCCCGAAATATCCCCGGATGCCCCGGGATATGCTGAAAGATATCCGGACAGCTGGGACAGGCTGGAAAGCAAGAATCTGGCCGGCCAGGTATTTTTTTGCAAGGTGGCCGGCCAGCCACCCTCCATGGCCGGCCAGCCACCCTACATGGCCGGCCGGCCACCCCAAGAAAATGAACAGAAGATTTTCTGGCCGACCAGTATAGAAAGGTGTCCTCCAAGGTGTGTAGAACAAGGCCCCATGGTTGAAATCTGGCAACTCTGAAGCAGGAGCCACAACATAGAGCTTGAAGGAGAGGCCCAAAAATGAAACCATGAATTTCTGGCCGACCACTGTGCCAAAGTGTCCTCCAAGATGTGTAGAACAAGAATCCAAGGTTTGAATTTGACAACATTGAACCAAGAGTCACAACATAGAGCTTGAAGGAGAGGCCCAAAAATGAAACCATGAATTTCTGGCCGACCACTATGCCAAAGTGTCCTCCTGGATGCCCTCATCACAGATATGTAGCTTTGGTTGGAAGAGAATGCCCCTAGGGTGTTCAACATTGGCCCGGAAGTGAGCAAAACGGGCTCCGGAGGAGCGAAACTGGTTACCTGGGATAATTGCTGGCTTCTCACCCCCCAGTGATCTTCCTGATGTTGAAACAGATGTACCTGCCAAGTTTGAACAAAAACTAATGAGAAACGAATGTTCGGGGCCAAAACCGAGCAAATCGGGATCCCGAAAATAGGCTGCGGGTGCCGGGAGTGGTGTTCAGCAGCGAAGTGGGTATCTGCGACCCCAGTGTGCTCTGGAATGACGAAATAGAGATACCTGCCAAAAACCGGAGAAAATGGATGTGAAATGAATGCTCGGGACCAAGACACGCAGTTTGGGGTCCCGAAAACCGGCTACAGGTACCGGAAGCGGTGCACGACCACGAAGTGGGCATCAGGGGCCCCAGGGTTCCTCGGAATATTAAAACAGAGGTCTCCGCCAAAAACCGGAGAAGGCTGATGCAAAATGAATGCTCGGGGCCCAAATCACGCGGTTCGGGGTCCCGAAAATGGGTCGCCGGGCACCGGAAGTGGTGTTCGGCTGCGAAGTGGGCATCAGGGGCCCCAGTGTTCCTCGGAACATTAAAACAGGGGTCTCCGCCAAAAATCGGAGAAAGCGGAGATGGTTGGGCGGTCCCGAGCCGAGGCACACGGCCTAACGGCTCCGAAAACCGGGAACCGGGCTCCGAAATGGGCAAAATGGCCTACGGCCACGAAAAGTAGCTCACGGCCACCGGGAGATAATCTGCGGGACCACTCCCTTCCCTTAGGGAAGAAAACAGAGAAAACCGAGCCTGGTTCGCAAACCGAGACAAGGTAGGGAAGATAGTTCGGAGGTCCGGAGGCAGGGCACGCGGCCGCGACTCTGAGACTTCTGAACGAGCACAGTATGCAACATCACCAAGCGCTCAACCGGTGACGTCTGAGTCTTAAGGTCGGTCAAAAATGGGGTGTCTACAGTGAGGTATGGTGGTGACTGATTCTCTGTGTGAGAGAGAGAGAGAACTTTTGTGTTTGTGTAAACAGAGAAGAGAAAAGGGTGCCGCTGATTGCAAAGTCTATCGACACTGGATCAGTGAACTTGGGGGATAATGTGATTATGTGATCGAGGGATGAACTACCTGTGGATGGGGCTCAGTTTACTCCAGATATGGGGATGGCACGCACTATTTTGAGTAATGTGCAAATGCTGGTTATTTTACGTTCTGACTTGGGTATTGGGTCAGTTTTGTTGTGTTGTATTGAATCAGTCTTTTTGTACTGAGTCAGTCAGGTCAGTCTTGTTGTATCGAGTCAGTCTTGTTGTGTCGGAGTCGGGTGATTCCGGGGGTGTTACCTCAGACATCGCTATCCTGTTTTGTTTTTGTCTTTTACACTCTTTCTTTTGAGTCTGTTTCTACCCTTGAGCTAGTTGAGCTAGAAGTTCTGAATGAAACAGCAGTGATTTTCACCCTTTTGCATCTGTTTCTGCCATAGAGCCAGTTGTGCTAGAAGATTTGAACGAAACGGCAGTGCTTTTCACCTACTTTTCTGTGCTTGAAATCATTGCATTGACTTAAGTTTTTCAAAACTTTTTGAACACTGTGATGAAAACAAAGAGGGAGGAATTCCTCGGGATTTGCAAAAATTTGATCAACTGAGAGGAAGAGAGGCATGCTAAGCCCTTAATGAATGAGATCATGCTTGTTAATGTGAGTACTGAGAAGGATCCTAGCTTGATCCAAATTAGTTCTACATTGTCTTCAGCGCGAGTGACTAGTCGCTTTCTTAAAAGATTTCAAAAAATGTTTTGCATGGTCCTGCGAAGACCTGTGTGGAATCGTTTTTGAGATTGTATAACATAGGATCATTCTTAGCCTCGAGATCCAACCCTTTTTGCTTTTAAACCTTGAACTTGGATTTAGAATGTTCAACGGTCAACCACAATGTGAGGCTTGTATGGCCAGATTTGAAGCAACCCTTAAACTAGGGGCAATAAGGTCGTATGACGTCAAAGGAGGCTCGCCAGGCCACATTTGAAGTAGCCCTCGAACTAAGGGCAAGAAGGTCAGATGTGATCAAAGGAAGCTTGCAAAGCTGAATGAGAAGTAGCCCTTGAACTAGGGGCAACAAAAGGTCAGATTTGCTCGAAGATTCAAAAGATGAGTCATTCCGCAAACCAATGAAGACTGGCAAGAAAGCCAAATCCCAGAATGGAGAAAAGTAGAAAGTATTGCTGAAGGACAATTGAGTTCCTATCCGCAACACTAGGGGCAACTTCAACCCCCCCATTGGATGGACTTCTACATCATCATCGAACAATAGCCATTCTCCTGGATTCAGATAGCTTCGAGATCCTACGACCGATCAACATGGACAGAGTTACACTTTTTTTTTCTATCCTTGAGAGGCTCGCTGGGCCGAAAACCCGGAAGGACGACCCAGGCAAAAGTTAGAGCAAGAGAAAAAGAAGAAAAGAAAAATGAAGAAAATGAAAAATGAAAAGAAAAAGAAAAGAATGAAAAGAAATGAAAAGAGAACAATGAAAAGAAAAGAAAAACAGAGCTCGCAAGGTTGAAAACCTGGAAGGGCAGCCTCGACAAAAGTTAGAGTGCAAAAGGAGAGGTTAATACCCGAGTGTACCTTAACCCGGAACTACGTCAGGCCTGATTCCCATGTTTGGGATACGTAGGCAACTTCATCCTGAAGTTCGGCCCCAATCATTTTCAGCCTGCTTGGCTCATCCATGTTGATTGGTTTATCCTTGTTCAAACTCGGCTATCTTGTCCATGTGAAGTGGCTCATCTTCATGATCATCTTCATTTAGACTCAGTTGTCCTACTATGTTAGAAGATTCAACTGCAAGGCAATTCAAGTTCAGATCTGAGGTTGTGCATCTCAAGAGTAAATTCTGTGTTGGTCGAGCAGTGGCCATTTGTAAAAACAAGTTTTGAGAATTTTTAATGAAGTTGACTAATTTTCTCAAAAATTGCTCAATTTTTCCAAAACTGGACCATTTCTCCAAAACTGGACCATTTCTTGGACCCGAAAAAGGAAAATTTTCAGTGCTTATAGCCTGACTTGCATGATTTCAAATCATAAAATTGAACAAGCATGTTAATCTAACTCTTATGTTGGTCAAAATTGTTTTAGTAGAAAATCAAAACAAAAAATGGTCAAAATGATAAACTAGGGGCACGGTTGAGTCAGGGTTTCTGTCTTTTTCCTACTGTCACCATACATGCCAGAAATAGCACCTTGTTCACCAGAAAATGGGACAACTGAAGCTAACAACAGAGGGCCGAAAGCTCTCTCACCCTTTGAGCAGCGAGGTATCAAACCAAGTGCGAAGCACGAACTGGAACTGGAGCCGGATATTCGGTTCCCTCATCTGGATGATCAAATCAAAAGTTGGCGTCTGACCCGAAATGGGGACGTAGAAAATGCAATGTGTCAGATGAATCAATTGTATGCCTGGCCGGTGGGACATGTTGTAACTCACTTCGATCAGGTTAAGCCAAGGGCGTCATCAATCGATGTCAGTTGCAGATTTGTTGCACACCCTGTCGCACCGTAACCCCTCTGTGGGAGAAACTCACTAGTTGTGAGCAAAAGAAGAAGAATAATCGTTTTGTGCTCAGAGTGTTGTGTCATTCTCTACATATGTGCAAAACAGGATTTGTTCTTTCGTGAAACTGCAGGGTTCAACCCAGGTCATGTGAGAACAGTAGAACAAGGACCTATCTGAAGCTGCATAGGTTCCAGACTGCAAAGCAAAAGAAAAGAGGGAAAATATGGAGCATCTAAGTGTGTTTCACCTTCAGCAAGTTTCGAGATTGCATTCCGGACGTACCTTCTCAGGTCTTGTCAATGCTCCGAAGTATGAGTGTACCTCTACCTCAAGCTCAAGATCAAGCCTGCTTCGAGCTAGAATGGCGATCAGAAGTATTCTCCCGAAGTACCATTCCCTACCAGAGACATCTTGGCTGTGTTTGCAATGAGTTCCTAGGAGACCAACTGTGACGGTGGAAACTAAAGTTCGAATGGCTAATGCCTAGAACGCAAAGGTTCAGGATTTTCGAGACTAAAGCATGGTTTAAATACCCAGGGGTGTATCCCTGGCTTGAAATCTGTATAGAAGCCCCATAAGTTGAGGTAGCAGGTATGTGCCTCAATTCTGGATACTGAACCAACCTAGTCTGCCACCTCGTTGGAGAATAGGGAAAGTTGTGAATATGATCGGGAAGAAAAGTGGCATCCGTGGCTCCTACATGCTGAGGTTACTCCTTGTCAGTATTTCAGAACCTTTGTACTGTGAGTTAAATGTAAGTGTTCGAAGAACACAAGGGGAGATCCCCGTCAGAGTAGAGCGGTTCATCACCACTCACCCTATGAGGTACTTTCTAAAAACCGCTTTGTCTATTTACTGTAATCACATCACCTTTGTGCATCTATCGCACTCATTCATTTTGTGCATCTATCGCACTTGCATCTATCGTACTCATTCACTTTATGCATCTAGCGCACAATTTCATTACAATTGTGTATTTATGGTACAATTTCGTACCTTTTTCTTGTATCTCAAGACGCGTGAAGCGCAGCCCTGGGTGGGTTGTATCTCGGGACGTATGGAACACGAGCCCTAGCGGTTTTTTTTGTATCTCGGGACGTGTGGAACATGAGCCCAAGCAGTTTTTCTTGTATCTCAGGATGCGTGAAGCGCAGCCCTGGGCGGGTTATATCTCAGGACGCGTGAAGCGCGGCCCTGGGCGGGTTGTATCTCAAGACGCGTGAAGCGCGGCCCTGGGCGTGTTTTGTCTCGGGACACGTGTGTAGACACCTCATTTTTGACCGACCTTAAGACTCAGACGTCATCAATTGAGCGCTTGGTGATGTTGCATATTGTGCTCGTTCTGAGGTTGCAGAGTCCCGGCTACGAGCCTTGCCTCCGGACTTCCGGACTCTTTTGTGCTTTGTCTCGGTTTGCGAACCAGGCTCGGTTTTATCTATTTTCTCTTTGAGAAGGGAGGGAGAGGTCTCGTAGATCATCTCTCAATGGCCGTAGGCTACATTTCGTGGCCATAGGCTATTTTGCCTATTTCGGAGCCCAGTTCCCGGTTTTCGGAGCCGTCAGGCCGTGTGCCTCGGTTCGGGACCGCCTAACCACCTCCGTTTGCCCCGGTTTTTGGCATGTATCTTATTTACTCCCTTTTTAGGGACACTGTGGTCCGAGAGACCAACTTCGTGGTCGTGCACCACTCCCGGTGCCTAACAGCCCACTTTCGGGGCCTCGAACTGCGTGTTTCGGCTCCCGAACCTTCATTCTACATTTTTGGGCTCCGACCCAAACTTGAGATAGTCATATTTTGAGGTCCTTTTCATGTTTGATTAAGGACCTCTTACTGTTTGACATCTCCATCTGTCACTTGCCTTTTTACCTCTTTTTGGGCCTTTTTGCACGGTATTTTAGGCGTACTTGTGGGCTGCGTTGGACTTGGTCGTAAACTACAAAATGTCTTATTTTGAGCCCCTCTTCAACTTTGTTGAAGGACTCTTGGCGATTTGAAACCCGTAGCTGCCACTTTCCCTTTTGGCCATTTTTGGCCGGAAACTTGATATGTTTTCCCTCCCTTTTTTCCCTCCATTTTCCCCTTCATTTTGTCTATATAACAGCAGCCCCAGCTGTGTTTTTTAGGGTTAGAAAATCTGATTTGGGAGCTCCTCCATACAATCTCTCTCTCTATATTTAAAACACCAAAAATCATCCAAGTTTCTACACCCCCTCTTCATCACCACCTAGCACCACCACCACTACACCATTTCCAGCAGCAAGGAGGGCCTTCCAGCAGCTAAAAGGCACCATTTTCAATCCTAGAAGCAGCCAAGGTCTTGGTCTACAAGGGTAAGCACTCATTTCCCCTTTTGAGCTCCATTCTTGCACCATTTTTCTATCCTCTTTGCTTGTGGTTTTGAGCTCCGACTCCTACTGAAAGGGGCACTCTTTTGAGCCATTCTTCATGTTTGTTTAAGGGCTCAACCCTGTTTGAGCCCTCCATAGTGCACTTGCTTCAATACTCCTTGATATGCCACATTTTTGCATGGAATTTCTGGCCTGCGTGTGATCTGTTTTTGAGCATAATGTAAACTGTAAGTAGGCTCATTTTGAGCCCTTCTTCAACATTGAAGAAGGGCTCAACCCTGTTTGGCCTCTCTATCATGCACTTGTTTCATAATCTCTCATATTTACCGTAAAATTGCATGATTTGTTTAGCCTCTGTGTGATCTGTTTCGGAGCATGTCATGAACTGTGAATGGACTTATTTTGGGTCCCTCTACAACATTGTAGAAGGGATCAACTTTGTTGGGGGTCTCCATGTTATACTTGTCATTATATCCCTCCTTGACCCCCATTCTTGCATGCTTCGTTAAGCCTATCTAGCTTCTGTTTTCGGCCATGATCAGGTCTGGAAAGAGTCATATTTTGGCCTTCTTGTCATATTTTGTTAAGGGTCCAAGGCTGTTTGATGAATGTTTGGCATATCTCATGTTATAGCCCTTTGTTGGCTTCAATCTTGCATCACATTTTTGCCATATTTATATGCTGATTTGAGGGTTGTCATAAACTGTAAATGTGCATTTTTTTTAGTCCCTCTTCAGTATTGTAGAAGGGAATTTTTCAGTTTGGGATTTGCATATACCACTTGTTTCAATACCCCTCTCTTGACCCCCATTTTTGCATGCCATTGTTGCCCTATCTATGCTTACTATTTGGCCATGTTTTGTACTGTAAAAACGCTATTTTTGGGGCTGCCTTGCTACTGTTTTGCATGTCATGTACCAATTTTGCATGTTTAGTATAGCCGTAGGCCATTTCGGGCGCTTAATATCGCATTTCGGGACCATTCCGTGCATTTGGTGTCATTTCACATCATTTCGGGGCTGTTTTCCCCCTCATTTGGCTGCTGAAATTTCATTTGCATGTTTGCATATCATTTTTTGTGTCATTTCATGCCTTAGGACCATTGCCTCGGTTTGCGTGCCCGTGTGCACGCACTTCGAGGCACTTCATTTTTTTTATCCGATGGCCTCTTATGTGAGTGTGGCTGAGGCCCACTTATGTTAGCGTAAGTCCATGTTGCATTGTATATGCCATTTTAGTCTCATTACATTGCGTATGCCATGTCTTCGGTTCGCGTGCATACGTGCACGCATTCCGAGCGTCCCATTTTCCTCTAATGGCCTCCTTGTATTGGTGTAAGCCCATCTTGCATTGTGTATGCCATGTTCAATGCGTTGTGCATGTTATGTTGTTAGCATCGTGTATGCCACGTAGTTGCATCGCATGTTTGCATACTTAGCCGCCATGCCTAGGTTGCATTTCATTGAACATGCATCCCTTGCCTCTTGACTAATCATGATAGGGGTTGGGCCCCTTTGATTTGTTTTGTGCATTGCATTCCATTTGATATCAAAGTTGCTAACTTGGCTTTTGGGCCATCATGCATTGAAATGTGTGATTGATGGCCCGGGGGTCGAGGGCCATACTCCCTTGAGTCCATTACATGATAGGGAGTGTGTCCATGCATACATTTTCCTAGAAATTCTATGCCTTGCACTGCTGGTCTGCTGTTGCTGTCAAAACTGTCTTTTGCAGGAATTTTGTGCCGACCGGCAGTATAGAGTGCCGACCGGCAATGTATTTAGTGCCGATAGCTTCATTTCCAGCCGGTGGACTTTATACACGGCCGGTGGACATTCTATCCAGCCGATGATGATTCTTAGGATGCAGGGAGCCTATTCTGGGACTTTTACAGTCTTCCAGAGAAGCAGAACAGTAAAAGCAGAGCCAACAGTGATACGGTGCGGGTTTCCGGGCAAGTCGGATCGAGCATACATCATTCGCGCATCCCGAGGTAGGGCTGAGGCCCCCTTTCTTTTATTTACTTGATTTAATTTTAGTAATTAGAATTTTGTAATAATTTATTCATTTATTCCTTGGACTGTATTATTCTTTTGGTCCCTCCGAGTGAGGGCGCATTTGTAATAAGTGTGTGTGAGTGGGTGTATGTCTTCCAACCCCCATTTCTTTCTACCCTTTTATTTACCTGCTTATGATGGTAGATTAGGGCATATCTAAATTAGCATACCTTATGCAATGCATGCGCGCATCCATGCATTTGTTTACATGCACCGGGCTCGGTACATCATACAAACTGCATTGTATTTCAATTCCAAATTGAATACGTGTTATTTGTAGCATTTCACATGCCATGTTTAGGATAGCCGAGCCTGCCTAGATTGCATCTTTGTATGCGTTGCATTAGACATTTCAGTATGCTTAGGTCCATGCATGGATTTCTAATGAGCTTCTGTTTTGGCTTGGAGTACTAGGTGAGCTTTTATGCTTTAGCATCCTTGCATGTGTGTGAGTGTTGTCATGACAGCATGATTACCATGAGGCTAGTTGCTTATGTGATATAACTGCTTGAATGCCTGTGGGTGGAGGTTGGATTGCTTGAGTTGGAAAACTCATCGAAATCCGTATTTTAGCCTACTTGCGAGTAGCAAATTCCAAAGCGTTTTCCAAACCAACGGATATGCGATGTTTATTTCCAAATTAGGCAATCTAGTCTATACTTGTTTGCTGTGCGCACAACATAGTAATTCTAGGCTGATAATTGGAATAAGAACGTGTAATGTTTTCAAAATCGGATATCACGGTTAGTAGAGGCCGGTCTTCGGACCGGGCGAAAGGGGGTGCTCATAGCTAACCTTCCCCGATCGTACCTAAGCTCCCGAGCCAAGACCACTCTGGTGATGACGGACACGTGGCCTTCGGCACCGAGTCAGGGTTTCCTAAATTTCCCATTTTAAAAAATATTTAGGTGGCGACTCTGTATCTGGCAAAGCAGTCCATGTTTGGCACTTCTTTTCAAAAATCTGTTTTCTCAAAACGATTTGCCGGATTTGGACTCTTTTGGTTCAAATTAAGAACCGTGACATTTTGAGTCCTTCGAACTGTAGTGACCCCAATATGAACTGAACGGGACTTAACCCTCCCGGGGCGTTCGGGGACGTCTACAACGTGAAGCGCGAGCCCCAGCGATTTTTCAGACCTCTTCTCACGATTTCAGCATGGTTAAAGTGTCCCCTTCCTCACACGATTTCAGCGTGTTTGCAAGTTATCTCAGGTTGCGTCGAGCGCAAGCCCGAGCGATTTTTCGGACCTCTTCTTACGATTTCAGCGTGGTTAGAGTGTTTCTTTCCTCATACGATTTCAGCGTGTTTGGAATTTATCTCAGGTTGCGTTGAGTGCGCTCCTGAGCGGTTGTTTTTTAACCTCTTCTCACAATTTCAGTGTGATTAGAGTCTCCCTTTCCTCACACGATTTCAGCGTGTTTGGAATTTATCTCAGGTTGCGTAGAACGCGCTCTTGATTGGTTTTTTTTGTTCTTCCTCCTCTCACGATTCCAGCGTGGTTGGAGTGTGTTACCCTTTTTTTTTTTGCATCTACTGCTCCATCTGTTACATCCATTGCATCATCCATTTTATCGCGTGGTCTAGGAGACCTTAAATCCTCTGAAAGTGCCACTCCTTTGGTGTTTGTCGTGCCCGAACAACTTTCGGTTGTCTGGTATAGCCACCTGCCTGTGTTTGCGGTGAGTTCCTAAGAGATCAACTGCGACGGTGGAAACTAGAGTTCGAATGGTCGTTGCCTAGAACGCAAAGGTTCGGAATTTCTGAGACTAAAGTCTAGTTTAAATACCTAGGGGTGTATCCTCGGCTTGAAATCTATATGGTAGCCCCATAGGTTGAGGTAGCGGGTATGCGCTTCAATTTTGGATACTGAACCAACCTAGTCTGTCACCCTATTGGAGAATAGGGAAAGCTGCGACCATAGTTAGAGAGAAGGTTCAACCAAGAAGAAGCGAAAGATCCCCGGCAGCATGAGGTGAGTCATCGCCAATTACCCCTGTAAGGTACTTTCATTTCCCAGCTACATTGCATTTTAGCTATTACATTGCATTGTACATAGCATATATCGCATGCATCCACTGCATTATCCATTTATCGTCTGCATCATTTCCGTGTTAAGCTTAGTCTGGCATGTGCCCATACTTTTCGCGTTAAAGCATGGTTCTATGATAATGTGTACGCGCCTATTCCACTAAGAGAATTGTGGTCTGAGGGTTTCGGCACCTTTTCTGTGTTAGACGTGGTCTATTTGTGTCCATGCCTTTTCTAGGCAAGATGTGGTTTGGCCACGTGCCTTATTCACTACATTTATTGTATCCATTGCATTGTAGTTTGTTTTGTTGCATTCAGCATGTATGATCACAATCTTTCCACAGTAGATCATTCCTCACTGATGTCATGCCATCCAATTACTTGTACTCTGTTTCTTTCTACGAAACACATAGTTTTGCATGTGCTCGCACCCCTTTCACGTTGAAATACGGTTCTGTTATGTGTAGGCATCCATGCTGCGTTGAGGCCAGTATTGAGAATGTAGGCACTTAGCCTGTGTTAGGCGTCGTTCGACTCGTGCCCACCTCTTTTCTATGCTAAACGTAGTTTGATGTTGCATCTCCATCCCTTTATGATATTTGTGTGGTTTTGCACTGCTTGTGGTCTGATGATTCAATTACATTGCATATCATTTGCATTGTTTCATTACATTTTATAACATTGCACTGTTTTGTTTTATTGTGTATCATTTGCATTCTGCCCCTGAACTATGCTAGTTTGATTCCTTGCAAAGGGATACGTAGGCAGCCTCCAGGCGCAACCATTTATTTATCTGTATTTTGTTTGTTTGTCCAAGTCTTCGACCTTGTCAAAAATGGGTCGTCTCTGGGTTTTGACATTCATTCACGTCACTTCATGACTCTGAGCTCTGTCAAAGAGGGGCAACTGTAGACACCCCATTTTTGATCGCCCTTAAGACTTGGGCGCCGCTAATTGCTTACTTAGTGATGCAGGCTATGCTATGAAAAGGTTCGATTTCTTTGGCAAGGAGAACTCCAAATCCAAACCTCACACCCCATTGTTGGACCAAAAAGATTTTAGATCTTAAAACCCTCTCTTTCAAAATATTTTGAAAAAGGTTTCTGCAATGCTCCGAGGCTCACATTTTGTTAAATGTTGCGCTTTTCGATAAACCGAGCCAGGACAAAGTGGAAATGAATGAAAGAAAGGTGAAATCTCTGAAAAAACTTTCAAAATGTCTTGTTTAGAGGTTTGGAGTTGAGGAAAGTTAGAGAGGAGAGGGAAGAAACCAAGTTGGCGGAGAAAATGGGCATGAACTGTTAAGAGAGAGTTGAGCAGCCCTCGCTGAATCAGGCCTATTCGTTTGCACACTTGGATTTCAGCTATGAGGCCACCACTGTTGGAAAGAAGACTTCCATGGCTTCATTTTGCACTAGAGAATCTCTTAAAGCCGTGTCCGGATGAGGGAGATATGGCTGGTTGAAGTTAGGCATCAATCCGATTGGACCAAAACTGAGCAGTCTTCACTAAAAGAGGGATATCTCTTTGCACAGTTAGAATTTTGATGCAAGGCTGCCACCATTGGAAAGCTTACTTCTGGGGCTTCAATTTGGAGACACGAATGACCTGAAAAGGCATCCATATGAAGGAGTTAGGCTTGCTTCAAGTCCGGGGACCAGGACTGATTTTTGCTATCGGCCACTAGGGGAGTGTATCGGCGACCAATGGCCTTTGTCGGCCACATGTCGTCCAAAAATGGTTCTTGTCGGCCACTTAAGGTAGCCGGTCAGCCACTTGAGGTGGCCGGTCGGCCACTTGTGCCTAGAAAGCCCAAATTTTGCAGATATTTTGCTTCAGTTGTCATCCAAATGCTCATATATTGCTAGATATTGAGCCATATCTCATAGATTGAAGGGTGAGAAATTGTGGGAGCTTCTCACACTAAAAGTCCTCTCTCTCTAGAAATTTTAGAGCTGAAAACTCCCACTCTCTCTAGAATTCTCTCATTCTCCTCTTGTTTTTGAGCCTTAAGCTTATAATTCTCTACACTTTTGCAAAGAGACCCTTAACCAAAGTTGATCACCATTGGGTTGAGATTCCTTGGAGCCTTGTTTGAGCTCCAAAAGGTGGTTCTAGCTCAGAATTGGACCTGTTTTGCAGCTGTGTTTCAAGGGTAAGAACTCTCTCCCTTTTTAGCTTATTTTGCATGCTTGTTTTACCACAGTTTTCAACTACTTTGGGGCTGTTTTTTGAGGTGGTGTTGAACTGAAAAAAACTCTATTTTTCAGTCCTAAAAATGGTAGTTTAAGCCCCTTTTGTGTTAGGGGGTTGTCTCTCCCTTTGCTCTTTGGCTTGTAAAGCCTTTTGAGCCAACTTCCTAAGCTTTTGAAACCATCTTTTCTTGGCCTTTAAACCACTGAATTCTAGAGGAATTTTAGTGGTGGAAAGGTGGTTTTGAGGTCCAAAATGGGAGGGGGTGGTCCCCCCTCCTCTTGTCTTGTTTGCATGTGTTGATGGCCACCAAATGAGCATGTGTTTCTACTTCTTTGTGGCTTTGTTCAAGCATATTTTTGTGACTTTTTAGACCTACCATAACTCTATTTTTGGCTGGTTTGGTCACCTCTTGCATGCCTATTACACTTGTAGTATAATCTTGCATGCTAGCCTAGTGTACTTAATGTTGTGGCCTATTGTTCTAGCATGTGTATGCTCTACTCCAGCATGTTTTTGGCTATTTTTTAGCATGCTTTAGGTCTAATTTGAGTAGTTTTGATCATATATGCCTTGCCTTGCATAGTCGTAGTGTAAAAGCCCTTGACTAGTTTTGTGTTTCAAGCCTTTTGACATGCTTTATTTGAGCTATTTGCATGATATGGCATCATTTGGCATGTAATTTTAGAGCATATACTTCCATCATACACTCATATATATCGCTCTTTAAGTGCTTCTAAGAGTTGAGCCTTATGTCTCGTTTATGAGCCAATGCATGAACATAATTTTCTTGCTTTTCATGCTATCTTCTCGGTTCATTTTAGCCACTGTTTTGGCCTGCTATAGCTCTGTTTTGGGCTGGTTTAATCATTTGAGCATTGTATGGCATGCTTCTAGTGTAATGCACTTCACTAGCTTTGGCGTTCTTAGCTCTAAACATGTCTTGCATGCATTGTCTACATGATTTAGTGTCTTTAGCATGCTATTTCAGTACTGGAATATGTGCCATTACATCCCATTATTTCACTCTTATTCGCTTTGAAAGTAATCTTAAGCCCCTTGTCAGCTTGAACATGGAATTGAGGCTCATGCCTAATGGTTTTAGCCTTCTCTTGAGGGTTTCTACTAACCAACGGCATGAAGCTTCTTCCATGCTCAAGGTGCTTGTGGCTTAGATACTCTTTCAAAATTAGAGGACTCTCACTTTTGGACTTAACCGGTTAAAGGACTTATCGATAATCTAAAACGAGTAAACAAAATGAATCGAAGTAAAACATGCCAAGATAACATATTTGTGTTGCATTGCATGTGTTTGGATCAGACGTTAATCCAAACAAGAGAAACGATGGGCGTTTCATACTCAAAGTGATGAAACGTACCTCATTTCTTAGTCGTCGACACCCTTGATCGTGCATGATAGGGTGGAGGCTCATCGAGTCTATTTGTGCATTCATTGACTTGTACAAACTTGGCTTCTCGGCCATCATGCATTGCGATGCTCGGTTGGTGGCCCGAGAGTTGAGTACCACACTCTTTTGAGCTTGAGAAATGATAAGGAGGGTGGTTGCACACACATATCCTGCAAATGCCTTGCCTTGCTCCTTTTGTACTCTGTTTGCAGGAAAATTGGAGTGTGCAGGAGCAAGTGGCCGACCGGCCAGAGGAAGTGGCTGACCGGCCACTTTAAGTGGCCTACAGCTTCCCTTGGTGGCCGACAGCCCACCAACTTGAAGGTGATTCAAAGTTGTTCTGGTTTTGGAGCAGAAACAACCTGGAGATTGGTCCGGTGTTCGGGATCAAGGCGAATGCAAACAGAGGCAACCGGTGGCAAAGCGACGAATTTTCGAGAAGAAGCCGATCGAGCATGCATACATCCTTTGCCCTCGTGGCCATTTTAACTGTTTTGCTTAGATGGTTAATTCGTTGGTTCTGTACTTAAATAGTTAATGTGTTTAGCTATTCATTTGTGCTTGTAATTAGTTAACTAGATAGTTAATTAGTTATGATTTGTAATGGTTAGCTTAATTAGCATAGCTAGTTAGCTTATTATTCGGACCCTCCGTCGAGAGGGCAAATGTTGTAATAAGTGTGCATGCGTGTGTGAATGTCTTCCAACCCCACGTCTTTCTCCCTTTTATTTATCAGTTTTTGATGGTTAGTTTAGGGCACGTTTTGATTAGCATACCTTATGCTTGCATGTTTGCATTCATTCATTTGTTCTTGTATGCACCGGGCTCAGCACATCATTCAAACTGCATTGTATTTCAATACCTATTTGAATACATGTATCAAATGTCGCATTCATATGTCATGATTAGGTAGCCGAGCCTACTTAGTTGCATTTTGCATGTGTTGCATTAGGCATCTTAACATAACTAGGATCATGCATTGATTTCTAACTAGTTTTCTGTTTTGGCTCGAAGTACACTGCAAGTGTTTTTCGCTTTAGCATCCTTACATGTGTATAAGTGACTACCATGATAGCATGCTTGCCATGAGGCTATTTACTTAATTGATAAATTGCATGAATGCCTGTGGATGAAGGCTTCATTGCTTGAATTGGGACAATTCATTGATTGTGAGTTTTAAGCCCACTTTGCGGAGTGGCAAATCATGTTTTCTTAAGCCCACTTAAGGGTGGCAAATCCGCGCTTTAGCCTACTTGCAAGTAGCACTTTTCAAACCATTTTCGAAAAACAAACATGAATTGTTTTATTCCAATTCTTGCGATTGAGTCTATACTCGTGTGTTGTGCGCATCACATAATAAGTTAGCTAATAATCAGAATAAGAACATATGTGTTTATAAAAACAACATATCATGTTAGTAGAGGCCGATCTTTGATCAGGCCAGCGGGGGTGCTCATTTCAGGACCTTTCCCTCTCGTACCCAAGTTCCTGAGCCGAGGCAACTTTGGTAATGACGGACACGTGGCCTTAGGAACGAGTCAGGGTTTCCTAAATTTCCCAAAAATAAAATATTTAGATGGCGACTCTGAAATCTGGCAAAGCAGTCCATGTTTGGCGCTTTTTTATTCAAAATTGATTTTTCAAAACCAATTGCCGGATTTAGATTCTTTGGTGATTTATCAGTCTTATATTGCACTTTGTAAGATTAGATTTAGAACCGTGACAGGAGTCCGAACTGTAGGACCAATTCAAGCTCTCCAAAAGGGGGCAGGGAAAAGTCAAGCTACAACAGCCTCGTACAAAAGAGTTGATATGCTTTCCAATGAAGTTGGATCTTATCCTTTGCGATGCTTTCGACTTTGCCCTTGTGTTTTTCCATACGTTCCGTGACCTATGTGGCTCATTTGCCCCTTCTAATCATCATCTGGTCGAGTTGGGACATGAAGCTTAAGTAGCATATCAGTCATGAGGAGGCCGAATGGTAATACTGTGTGTGGATTATTTGCTTTTGCGACAGAATCCACAACTTGCCAAATTATCTTTGAAACATCTAGAGGGTTGAAATTATGGACTGCATACAACATGAGCGCTCATTCACGGTCAAAAGTGGATTTCAACCCCCTTGGGTCAAGATTGTACCATAATATAAGATAAAGAACAGCAAGGTCAGGCTTTATGAACTTTACATGATACTTGTCCAATGATATGACTCCTTTAATGTACAAATCATCAATAATTTGGACTTCATTAGGAAGGTCGACACCAGGAAGGTATGGATATTGTGTTTTGTCATCATGTCTCGATCACTAAATGTCTAAGAATTTTGATATGCAATCCACGAAAAACACCACATCTTTCCCTCTCACTTTTGTTTTCAAAATCAAGTTCTCTATCGGTTCTCTGTATAAATGTGTACATGATGTGCACTATTTAATGAGGTGCACATTATATAAGTGAAAAACTCACATGTTCGATTTAATAAAAAATCAAATAAAATTTTTAAAATCTCTAGTATTACTCCTACATGTACACCTTATTTATGCGTTAAGATCCTCTAAAGTGAAAAAGGTAGAGTGATCTCCTACAGTAATTTATGAGCGCGCGACACCTGTCCCACTAATGGAACCAAGGGTTGAGATCAATTCCTCACCAAAACGACGTTGTTTTGGTGCGGAAATTAAAAAGAAAAAAGAAAAAAAACGTGAAAAGAGAAACGAAGAGAGAGAGAGAGAGGACACACACTTGGAGTTCTTCTCTATCTTTCGTACACTCTCCTTCACTTTGGTGGCTGCCATCTTGATCAAATGTGTCAAGCACTACTCAAATGATTTGGGGAAAATGTAAACCCTCTCAACATTGTCCTAACAAGACTGTTATGGAAATTTTATTGAAAACCTAGAACCTAAATGATATTCTCCAACATTTCCCCCCATTTTTAAGAAGATTTTTAATCTAATCTAATGTAAAACCCGTACCGAATCGGAGATCTTTGACCATAACAACTTAAAATTACCAATTTTCTACTCTCCACACCAGTTGTACTACATTACTCAAACCCACAGAAATTGCAAAAACTACAAAACAGGAGATTTACACCTTTTCCTCCTTGGATTTAGAAGTGTTTTGGGAAGATGGTAAAAAGCTGACTTTTGACGTTTTACTAAGCTTTTTGACTTTTTTGGTAAGTGATTTAGGAAGTTGGTAAAAAATTACTTTTTTTTCTTTTTTGTATAATATTTATTTATGGTATCACATCACATTAAAATGACCAAAATACCCACCAAACTTAGGAAATTTACTTTTTAACCCATGTGGTTGTTTGAACAATTATATAATTTCATGGAGGACAATTACATAAATTCACCACTTGCATTTTTGTCCCTTCCCAAATCAACCTGCTTACTTTTTTATGCTGCCACTTGTGTTTTTTGGAATGGTGCAAAACGCGGCTTGTTGCTCACTTCCCAAATGGACACTTAGTCACCGATCGTAGCAAATACTGGAGTTTGGAACCTAATTTCCCTACGTTCGCTGCAAAATCAAGGTCAAAAACATTGGAAATACACACATATATCAATATATATATATATAGAGAGAGAGAGAGAGAGAAAGAGATTAGAGCATAGGTTTTGGTAACAGTGGCTGAAGATTGTTCTTTGACAGAGTCCTCCATAAGAGACGGAATTCATTTTTTCATTTTCTTTTTTAATTTCCGCACCAAACGATGTCGTTTTGGTAAGGAATTGATCTTAACCCTTGATTTTATTAGTGGGACAGGTGTCGCGCCCTCATAAATTACTGTAGAAGATCACTCTACCTTTTTTGGATCCGCCTCCTCTCTTGCAGTGTTCTATTCCAGCAATTTCAACGAGATCATAACACGTCACCAAGAAGAAATCCAAAGGGCTGGAAGTTGCCACGTTGCAGAGAATGAAATGTATTTAGTAGAACGGCGTGGTTTTAGGTAATACCACATCGTTTTCACTCAAGGGATAGCACTAAGGCCCCGTTTGTTTGGAGAGTTAGTGGGGGGATTGGGATTAGTAGTGAGGGGGGACCCACTAATATTGTGTTTGTTTTGAGAGATAGAGAGGAGATTGATAGTGAGCTCCGGATTAGGATGGGCCTCCGCCAAGGGATTCAGATGGGCCTCCAGGACTTGGTATTAGAAAAATAGTCCGGCAGACTAAAATTTTTTTATTTTTATTTATTTTTTATTTTATTTTTTATATGTCGGGCATTTTTTTTAAACATTAATATTTAATTTTTTATATTTTTTGTTAAGTAAAAATCATTATTTTATTTGTTTTATTTTTTTCTGAATTTTTATTTTTATTTTTTTTTAAAATTTTTTTACATGTTGGACATTTTTTTTAAAACATTAATGTTTAATATTTTTGTATTTTTTATTTATTTTATTATTTTATATAAAAATAATTTAACAATACCTACACTAACAACTATCATCAAAACAAACACAATTTTATTTAATCCCCTTATTAACAATTCTCTCACTATTAATCTTCTAACCATCGATCCCATTCATTCTACCATGAAAACAAACGAAGCCTATCGGTGTGTTTGTGTGTGTTGGTGTGTTCTCTCATACGCTTCCAAACAAATCTCCAACTACAAGTAGTAAATTTTTCTCTCTCTTCTTGTTCTTGCTTACTGTACAGATCAAAGATGTCCCTGGGAAAAAAAAAAATTACAGTGAAGTGGGTTTTGGGTGTTGATGTTTTTGACAAATGTTGGAGTTCGAATGGGGCAAGTCATTCACAAGTGACAATGATACATATATGGATTGCTCTGTTTTTGTATCCAACTTGGAATGTGATAAAGATGAAGGTCTGGTTTTGGAGGTAGAGCAACAACCCATTAAAGAGGATTACTCGAATTTGATCAGGGAAGATTTATGTTCTGGTACCAAACAAGTTCCATCCATTGAAATTCATTCTCAACATTTGGAGTTCTTTATTTGGCCATGATGGTCTTGTGGGTTGATTCCAGTTGAAAAAGTTCCATTTAACTACCGGAAAAAAAAAAAAAAAAGTAATTTGTGAAAAGTTGAAAGCAAATTGTGTGAGAAGTTCTGGTTGTAGAAATCTCTACCACCAAAAACGGTGTCATTCTCTTCATGATTTATTTCTCTGCGTTTGCCCAAAACGATGACCAATCCCACGTTCATCTACGGAGATTCTTTATCCGCTTGCTACTCCTCTGCTCTCTTTCTTCCCTCATTTCATCTTTGGAGATTTGGGGGTTGGAGTGAAGTGAGAAGCCAAGTAAGAAGTGATTGTGGGGGACCCGCGGTCGTTCATTAATCTCGGTTGACGCCGCCTGTCACTCCGTTCTTCCATTTCCTTTGCTTTTGCCGTCAATGGAGATTTTGAGGATGCAAAAGAAGAGTCATCTTTGAATTTGTGAGTTTAGCCGCCGGTCACATTTGAAAAACGTTACATGAAGAAATGACGGTCGTTTTTGGTCCAAACACTCAATCCATTTCTCTGCGCAACGTGGCAACTTCCAGCCCTTTAGATTGCTTCTTGGCGACGTGTCACGATCTCGTTAAAACTGTTGGATAGTGCTGGACGGAAGACTGCAGGAGAGGAGGCGGATCCATCTTTTTCACTCTAGAGCACCTTAACGCCTTATTTACACCCAAGTCCAACATCCTCCTTCAGCTTATACCATTTTTTGTCCATTTCTGATTTCGACTTCCAAATCACATCTCACTCACAAACACTACACAGTTGATTCTCTGCGTTTATTCTCCAAACAAACAAACAAACAAACAAAAAACCCCAATACAAACAAAAATCACCAAAAACAAAAACAATTCAAAAAATTGAAACAATTCTGATTTGTCGCTTTCTCTGTTTCGATCTTGTCAATTTTCATGGAGGGTGAGCCAGTGAAGCATGCGTATTCGGTGTGGGCGATTCCACCGGAGTACGTGAGGGAGCGGCTGAAGAAGCTGATGTTGGCCCTCCGATCGGAGTTCGGTGGGCCCGAATTCGAACCCCACATCACCGTCGTCCGCGCCATCAGCCTGACGGAGGACGACGCGCTGGACAAGTTCCGAGCCGCCTGTCACGGCGTCAAGCCCTACACCGCCACCGCAGAGAAGGTCGCCATTGGAACCTCTTGCGTTTTTCTTCTTCTCCATCCTACCTCTGAGGTAATTTTGAAATCTCTCTCTCTCTCTCTCTATATATATATATATATATTCATGCATAATTGATAGTGTATACGCGTGTATAGTTTTATATGAAATTTGATTGAAGTATAAGGATCAGCATTTTGGGTATAATTTGGTTTGTATAAAAATAATTTTTTATATTGATTTTTTTGCAAATGCCGTTAAAAATTGATAGTTAGCGATTTTTTTTGTCACCATTAACCGTTAGTGATTTTTTTTTGTCATGCTCGTATAAATTGTCACTAAAACTTATAATTAGTGCCTTTTTCTCTGACAAATTTTTTAAATTGTCGTTGAAAGTTAAAAATTAATTATATTTTTTGGTGACGATTTTTTTAAACTATTGCTAAAACTTATAATTATTGACATTTTTTGTGACAAAATTTTCAAACTGTCGCTGAAAATTTGATGTGTTTTAGTAGTGTTTGATAAAAAATGTCATTAATTATTATAGGACTTATTGGATAATAAGTCCACCTATTAAGATCTACACGGAAATCCTCCTTTGTTTTAGATCATTTTGGATATAATTGTTACAGGCAACCCTTTACACTTCAAATCAAATTTCAATCTTACCTTCCTTCCATGTACGGTTAATAAAGCTAGAGAAAATTGAAAGTAGAGGGCCTAAAGTGAGATTTTGGTGAAATTGTAAGAACAAAAGTGAGATAATAGTAAAAGTGTAAGGTGTTGATGAGACAACAAAAATGTAACATATGGTTCAAATGACAAGTTCTCTCAACTTTGTTAACGGGGAGATGGATGGAAAGGTAAAATTGTAAATTGACTTAATGGGTAGGGACTTTTTTCTTTTTGATGAGCAAAGAAAAAGGGAAACTTTATTGATGAAAACACGCAAGTACAAGCATCAATTTACATCAATAAAGGAGGGAAGTGCAAAAAATATCATAGCTAACACACCGTGATCCCAATTAAGTTGGCACCAAAGAGGAAGTACAATCATATGCTAGCACTAAACCCACAGATTGGCGAGACACCAATCCACTAAACCCAAAGATTGGCGAGACACCAATCAACAAAAAGAGATACAAAAAAGAAAAAACAGAAAGAAAGACCAACCAGCCACACAACAAGGACATCCTCATATTAGGACTAATACACCAGCACCCTCCTCCATCAACTTACAAACAACTTTTGACCTGCTTCAGATTAGCAACAATATCACGCACTGAGTATTTAACACCCTTCATATTAGACTTCACCCATAAAGCAATTCTGACTTTCACCAACTCCCCCATCCTTCAAGATCAGCATGCGCTTCCTTAAATAGACAGTTGTTCCTTAGTTTTCACACACACCACAGCATAGCCAAAGGGACAACCTTCCAAATCTCCAACTCCTTCTTCCTCCATTTCATTCCAAACCACCAGTGCATCAAAGTCTCCACAGAACCTGGTGTTGCCATCTTACATCCCACCAATTCACCAAGACAGACCATACATTCCAGATCAAAGGGCATAACAGGAACACATGATCAGCTGTTTTCACCTCTGCCCTGCAAAACACACAAAGAGAACTAACATTATCATTCAATACTCCAATCCTATGCATTAACTCTGCAGACTTTATTCTCCCTCTCCAAGCTAACCAACTAAAAAATTGAACCTTTGGAGGTGCTGAATTTTTCCACAGAACCTTTGAAATGCTGAGCATTGGCCCTTTAGCTGCCTCCACCCTTTGCCATACCGAAGCCACAGAGAACTCTCCTAAACTGCTTGCTAGCCATAAACAAGAATCCTCAGCAGTAGGATTTAGAATAGGTGCCTCTGATAACAATTAGTAAGTCTTTGAACCTCCTCTTCCTCCCAAGCTAAGAGGGATCTTCTAAACTCCAGCTTCCAATCTTTGCCCTGCCCTTTCCTGTGATAGAAAAACTGCAATGTACCTTCCTTATCCATTGAAAGACTGAACAATCTAGAAAAATCATTCCTCAGACTTCTACCATTAAACCACGTATCATTCCAAAACTGTATCCTCTCTCCATTTTCTATAATAAGTTTAAAATTTTGTGTAAACAACTCAGCCACGGCAGTATTTGATGAAACAGATGATACAATCCCCTTCCATACTGAAGACACCATAGCAGATTCCACTGTTGCTGGAATCCACCTGCCCCCAAATCCACCATATTTACTGCACACCACCTGTTTCCATAATGACTGTTGCTCTCTACCGTACCTCCCACATTTTAATAATAAGCAAACATTAACATCAGTCAAATTTCTCATACCCAACCCACTTTGGGCTTTACTTTTACATACCTCCTTCCAACTTACCAGATGAATTTTCCTTCTAGTCTCAGAATCTCCCCATAAGAAACTAGACTGAATCTTGTCAATTGTTTTAGCAACACGCACAGGCATTTTAAATAATGATAGAAAGAACATAGGTAGACTTGACAAGACAAATCTAATCAGGGTCAATCTACCAGCAAAGGACAAGAACTTCCTCTTCCATGATGCTAATTTCTTCTTAAACTTTTCCACCACAGGTTGCCATGTACTTCTACTCCTTGTATTTGCACCTAAAGGTAGACCAAGATAAGTAAGAGGTAATCTCTGACTAAGGCAATTAAATTTTTGGGCAAACTCCATAACCCTCATCTCCTCCGCACCAATCCCACATACAATACTTTTATGAAAATTAATCTTTAACATTGACATTACTTCAAAGCACCTCAGTATTCTTTTAATCATAATGATTTCCTCCCATTCAGCTTCGCAAAAAATGATTGTGTCATCCGCAAATTGCAAATGAGAAATCTTCAACTCTTTTGGACCAACTGAAGCGCCTCTTATCAGCCCCCTTTCTTTTGCTCTGTCCAGTAAAAGGTTTACCCTTCAGCCACAATATTAAAGAGGAAAGGTGACAGTGGATCACCTTGTCTTAACCCCTTTTGAGGAGAAAATTCTGCAGTGGGTGACCCATTAACAAGCACTGATATCCTTGATGTAGAAGTACATGACTTAATCCACCCCACCCATTTCTCACCAAAACCGAAGTTCACCATCATTGATAGTAGGAACTCCCAATTTACTGAATCATAAGCCTTCTCGAAGTCCAATTTAAGGATGATTCCTTTTTTCTTTGATTT
This sequence comes from Camellia granthamiana, assembly GCA_036172215.1. Lineage (NCBI taxonomy): Eukaryota > Viridiplantae > Streptophyta > Magnoliopsida > Ericales > Theaceae > Camellia > Camellia granthamiana. The sequence goes on from CM069909.1 coordinate 66,981,274, forward strand.
CCTCCACCAGTCCACCACTTCATTTGCAATTAACACCCCATCAAGAATACATCTTCCTCCAAGAAAAGCAGTCTGAACTTCTCCTTTAAGTTTAGGTAGCACTTGTCTTAGCCTCTACATAGCACTTTAGCCAACACTTTGTAAACAGAGCTAACCAAACTAATAGGTCTATCTTCACTCAAATCAGAGGGCTTCTCCTTTTTAGGAATCAAAGTGATGAAAGAACTATTTACCCCTTTAGCCATCTTCCCATTACTGTGAAACTCCTCAAAAAATTGAAGAAACTCACCTTTCATGGTAGACCAGCATTTTTGTATACAAGACAGATTGAACCCATCAGGCCTAGGGGCCTTATTACCATCGCAATCTTTAATGGCTGCCCAAATCTCTGCCTCCAAAACATCCTTCGAATCAGTCAGACTAACGGATAAAAATGGACTTGACAATTTAGGCCTAGACTTCCAATTTTCAGTAAACACACTGGCAAAATGATTCACAACTACTTGTCTCACCGTAGTTGGATCTTCAAACTCAACACCATTCACCTTCACTGAGCCTAATAAGTTTTTCCTCTGCCTTCTACTTGCCATCAAGTGAAACAATCGAGTATTTTTATCACCATTCTGTGCCCATGTCAATCTTGATTTTTGTAACCACATCCTCTCCTTATATCTACTGAGATTCCACACTTTGCTTCTAATCTCTCTTCTTCTTTCCAATTCTGTCTCCAACAGAGGCCTGACTTCAGCTTTCAAATCCCACTCATGCAATTCATCTTCAGCTTTCTTAAGTTGATCATCAATATTTCCGAATACCTCCCTATTCCACCTTCTCAATTGTGATCTCAACATCCTCAATTTATACATGATTCGAAAGCTGGCCCATCCCAAAATCTGAGACACCTCCCAAGATTTCTTCACTTCTATCTTGAATTTTGGGTGAAGTGCCCAAGCATTAATAAACCGAAAAGGTTTTAGACCCCAATGCCTTTCATCCTCCATTAGCAGAACTGGGCAGTGATCAGATATACATCTAGATAATCCCCATTGTTTCAATTGAAACCTCTCCAGCCACACAGGGTCAACTAGAAACCTGTCAATCCTACTCCACCTGTCTCCTTCCATTGCATTACACCAAGTGAATGATCTTCCTTGCATAGGTAAATCACTTAATTCCAATCTATCAATAAAATCATTGAAGTCTTTCATCCCCCTCCCCCTTCTTAAACATCCCTTCCTTTCACTCATAAATCTAATTTCATTAAAATCACCTCCCAAACACCACGGGTTGGGGTAAGAAGATTTAAGCTAGATAAGACTCTCCCAAAGATGTCTCCTTTTCAATACATCATTCAGTGCATAGATATTAATAATAACACAGTGGAAATTTTTGGAAGCAATACCTAACAGAAGAATGAAATTCCTAGAGCTACAGCTGTCAGTCAGCTCAAAAATTTCTGGATTCCAAATGCAAATATGACCGCCTGCACTGCCCTCAGCATCAACCTCCACAAAACCCATTTCCTCTAATGGCCACAGTGATCTTACAAAACTATCATCAACACTTCCTCTCGTCGACTCTTGAATCAACAAAACATCTACTTTCCTTTCCTTTACCAAAGCTTTAATCTTACCCCATTTTTCAGGTCTTTTAAGACCCCTTACATTCCATGACAGCAGCTTCATGAAACCCATATCACATCTCCAAGCCTCCTTGTTGCTTTCAACAGCTTGAGCCGCCACCCTGCAACTCTGTCTAGATCTTTTTGCTCCAAGTCAATTATTCTTTCCACCACTTCATCATCCTTCCCTTCACAGTTTAACCCCAGAACTTTGCCTACTTCCATCGTGGCTTGAGCTTCAGTAAGTAATTTTCTTCTTCTGCTTGAATTACTACTCTGTGAAACTGATAGAGAGATAGCAGCAGCTGCTGTTCTAAAAATTGCCCCATTTTTTAAACAATTCCTGGACAGGAGTCCCATCTGGTTTAGCTGGGCACCATTCCTCCTTCCTTTTCGCTGATCACTTCCCTTTCCTTTTGTAGCTTCCTGGCTTCTTAAGATAGCTCTAGCCCTTTTCGATGGAGCACCCCTCTCTTTCTTCCCTTTGGGCTGAATTTACCACTACATTCAAAGGTACAGATTAGGCTACATAATCATGCAGAGTTGAATTAGGCTCCAATCTTGGCCTATTAGCCATAGGCTCTATTTGGGCTCCATTTAAAACAACTTCTAAGTTAATATTGGGCCGAACACAGTCCAGCCCATTCAAACTTTTCATGAATCCAGGAGTACAAACCTTATCATATACCCTTTGAACTGTCCCACCCACCACTTGTCTTGAGCTACTCACCTGCACCACCCCCTCCTCATTATAACAGCCCCCACCGTTTGAGTTCCCTATACCACACACAGATTCTTTAATGACTGTATCTGACATACAATTACTACCTTCCACATCATCTGCCTCCCTTTCCGCTGTGTTGTTTCCTTTGCTGGACACCTCATCACTTGCATCCACATCATCATCATCATCTTCTTCCTTTGCTGATTCGCTACCTTCCTCTTCATCCCCATCTTCAGTAGCCTCTGCATTTACCTCCTTCCCAGTTTTATCTTCCACTGTATTTGCAGCAGCCTTGCCTTCACCTTCCTCAATGCCCCCATTTTTGGAACACTGTTCAGCCTCTTTTTGCATGTTGGATTCCATTACGGCATTTTCCTGGCAACTATAATCACCTTTGCACTGGCAAATACTGTGTAGGAATTCTTCATACACTCGCACTGGATAAGTGCTCTCATTTCCTTCAAGATTAATCACTGTATTTATGAACTCCATCTTCATTGTGATGATCCTTACTCTTCCAAACATAAAATGCTTGCACCCAATTGTGTCGTCATCATACTCGACCACCTCACCCTAGACATTTCCTATATCTCTGAAAGTTTTAACACTCCAAAGATTGGGAGGGACACCCACACAAGTGATCCAGACACACCTTTCTTGATCCATGGATTTCCTTTCTTCCCATTCTGAAACCTGGTCACTCCATTCAGATAACCACTCCTTCATACTTGCTCTTCCTTCCTTCAGCTGTTGTTTTGACTGAAACGTTAAAATGGCTAACCTCCCTCCCCCTTCTCTAGCAACCACCTGATTTCCCTTCCTCCTCTGTAACTCCTTTCTGAAGTCATGAAAAGAACAAAATGCTTTGAGCTTCACCAATAAACTATCATACAATCAACCATTGCCAGCCTCGAAAGCTCTTACAGACACTTTTCCTTTGTCACACATTCCTCCATTTTGAACTGCCTCTGCATATGTTTTACCTTTGTTCCCCAACATAGGTTGTATGGGATTCCATTGCATCTTTTGCACCATACTTCCATCCCTTTTGCTTATTTCCATCTGCTTATTCTGCTCCGATTTCCTATGCTCCGCCAGTTTTACTTTCAATACGCTGTTATCACACCATAAACCATCTGCTTTCTGCACTGCCACCTCTGCTGCCACCTTGCAATCATACCTCACAAAACCAAATCTTGTCCTTGTTGCTTTCCTTCTTTTCATTGGTATAAATACATCCTTAACAATACCAAACTTACTGAAAATATTAAACGAACCTTTAGGGTTCATGGATTCTGGTATTTGATCCACAAACAGAGTAACCAACTCATTCTCCCTGAATCAACCAGCTTGATTACCCAATTTTCTTCTTCTAAGAACCGGAGTCCAGCCCTCCCCTCTCCATCTCACTTAATGCGTAGGGAGTTGACTGTTACGATTGAAAGTGAATGGACTAAAGTGACATTTTAGTAAAAATGTATGGGTACCAAGTGTTATTAATCTTTTCTATTTCTTTCTGTTTTTTCAAGAAATGAGTGGGAAGAGCTAAAAAGTAAGAAATGTCTTCAATGCGCTTGCGTCTTGTGTACCGGATGATGAAACTTTGTTGGAAGTGTTTGCCCCCTCAAAGGAAGTCAAGTAACATGGGGTAATCCCAATGAGGTGGTTTCAAACAAAGAGAGAGGATTAGAAGGAGATGGGGTAATCAAAATGGGCTAGATCTTCCTAGATCTTCACGTCTTAAAGGGCTTGACAGAACTTTATAGATGGGACATTGGTTGTTCCATGGTCGAATACGAAAGCAAGAACAAGCTCCTTGATCGAATTGCAAATCTTAACCTTGCTAGAGAGAATGCTAAATGGTTTTGTTGGTTGGTCAAATTTTGCTAGTTGTATTTTTAGTTGTTGTTAAGGCAAGGGTTGGACTGATGAATTTCAAATCAAGGTATTTCATGTTGGATTTTATAAAGCTAAAGGAGATTAAGCAATTATAGGTGGATTGAGAAAATAAAAGGGAGATAAACTAGAGATGGAAGAGAAGTATTTTGTTTTAGGATCCAACTAGAACCCTTAGCATGACGAATTTCAAATAATTACTTTTACATTGTTATTTCAAATTAATATTGACAAAGCTCTCAAATTCAATCTTGAAATCCATATTTAAATTTGCAAGTGTAAATTTGAATTATTCTTCTTTGAATGAATATTGCAAGCTCCTTTCATCAAATCCTTAAATCCAGGCATAACCTAAATGTCAATCAAAGTTTATCCTTATTCTGGAAATTGGAAAACATTTAGTTTTAACTGAGATATAGATACAAAATGAGTGTATTGATGCTATTAAAAGAGGCATAAATCCTTGTGATAGAAATGATGATTACACAAATCATTTTTTTATTTTTCACTTGTGAGATTCACAGATTTCTAATTCTATTGAGCATGGATATACTACTTTGTGTTCAATACTACTGTTTTGAACAGAATCTACTCTTGCATGGCTCTAAAGAAAGCCAGTTCCTTTTGGTTAACCTAAGAGAACAGGAATGGAAAGTTTTTCTTGTCCTTTAAATGTCCTTTGTTGCCATGTTCCTTCACCAGCAAGGGAAATGATAAAAGAAAGGAAAAGGCTAACCTCATCTTGGGTAGAGAGTTGGATTAGCAGAGTAGAATGGGGTTAAACCAACTGGCGCTGGCTTCGTTGGCCAGAACCTCTCAACTAGGAGGTCAGGAATTCGAGTCTCCCTTCTCAGGCTGTGATGTA